>CAUYQV010072361.1:0-10565 GCA_963574575.1 Galagoides demidoff | reverse complement strand
TCTTGCCCTCAACCACCCCTCAGGCCCCTGCCCTCCCTCCTGTGTCCCTGCACTTCCAGCTCCTTCCCTGGTTCTGTCACCATCTTTCCTCTGGAACCCCCCACTCTGGTACCACCACAGCCCCAGGGAAGGGGTCACGGGCAAGGGATCCTCTGCCCTAGATGCTCCAGGTTCCCGTGGAGGTGGCGTCTCCCATGGTAAGTTAAGAAACAAGGACACTCGCTTCACAGTGGGACATTTTCCTCAAAGATTCATTTCCCAATAGATCACACTTTAAAATCATCTGAAATTTGTTTTTATTTCAGACAGGGATTGTTTGATTTTCGTAATAGAAACCTACTTGTCAAAGACATCTATGGGCAGTTCCTAGGCTATGAATGAGATAGGTTCTGTAGGTTTGCTCTTAAGTTAACCTTCACTTAACCTTAAGTGTAGGTTAGAACACGTACATTTACCTATTACCTGTAATAGCCTCCATTCATAAGATCAAGTTGTATGTCAATCAGATGTTTGTAACTCGGGGACTTACTATAATAGCCTCTGTAAGTGCAAGGTGTATGTAAGTCAGGGACATCCTGCGATTATAGTACTAGATGAAGCAAAAGCATATGAAAAATTCCAACATTCTTCCATGATTAAAAATGCTCAGAAAACTAAGAAAAACAGAGGGAACATCCTCAAATGGTTCAAGGGCCTCTAAGGGAAACTCGGAGATGGCAACTTCCTTAATGGTGAAAGACTATAGGTTTTTTCCTAAGATCAAAAACTCTACAAGGTCTACAAGTCTCACTGCTATTATTCAACATTCTTCTGGAGGCCCTAGCCAATGTAATAAGACAAGAAAAAAGAAAAGAAGGAGAAGGTGAAATAAGAGAAGAGGAAAGAGAAGAAAATAGCCTACAGAAAGGAAAGGAAGAAGCAAAACTCTGTTGCAGACAATATGGTTGTGCACAGGAAATCATAAGGAATCCAGAAAAAAGCTCCTAGAGCTAATAAGTGGATTTAGCAAGGCCTATGCAAGCTCAATATTTCTTTATATTAGCTATGAACAATTGGAAAATGAAAAAAAATTATAATTCCATTTCTAATAACACCAAAAGCATAAAATATTTACACATACCTTTGATAAAGTATGTGCAATAATTGTTCATTGAAAATTATAAAGCATGACTGAGATAAATTAAAGACTTAAATAAAGGGAGACCTTTATCACATTCATGCGTTAGAAGCTTCAATATTGTTAGAATGTCAATTTTTTCCCAGATTAATCTGTATATTCAACCCCATTTCCACAAAATTCCAGCAGCCCTTTTTTCTGAATAAATTGACAGGCTAATTCAAAAATGTATCTTGGAATGAGAATGACACAACTCGAACAAGTTTTAATAAAAGAAAAGTGAGAGGGTCTACACCAGACATTAATGTATATTTAATGCAAACTAATTCATAGTGACAGAAACAGGGTAGCACTTGCCCAAGGGTAGGGAGAACTGCACTATAAAATAATAGAGAAATAATTGGTGGTGATGGAAATGTTCTCAATTGTGCAGGGTTCAAAGTGGTTTTAGTACATCCCTCAAAATTCATAGAAAGGTATATTTTAAATAATGCAGTCCATTGTTCATATACTATGTGCAAATATATTTTTAAAAGATCTCAGAAACTAAGAGTTCCTATAAGAAATAAAGTGATGACTTGGCACCCATAACCACAGTGGTTATGGCATCAGCCACATACACTGAGGGTGGTGGGTTTGAACCCAGCCCAGGCCAGCTAAACAACAATGACAGCTGCAACAAAAATAGCCAGGCACTGTGGCAGGCGCCCATAATCCCAGCTACTCGGGAGGCTGAGGCAGGAGAATTGCTTAAGCCCGAGAGTTGGAGGTTGCTGTGATTGTGACACCATGGCACTCTACTGAGGGTAAAATAGTGAGACTCTGTCTCAAAAAAGGAAAAAGAAATTAAATAATGCCTTGTACTTATAAAAGAAAAAATTAATTCTTAAAAGGAAAGACATACCAAGACACACAATTGTCAAATTTCAAAACACTGGCTTGAAAGAGAAGATTTTAAAGGTTCTCAAAAATACAATGTTACCAGACAAAAAAAGATGTTAGCAAACAAGTTTCAAGAATCAGAATGGTTTCCATGCTCTTAACACCAACACTAGAATTTACAAAACAATAGAACAATAACTTCATATTTCTGAGCAAAAATGATTACTACCCCAAAATTATCTAGCCACATGATCCTTCAAGCGTCATGGAGCAATAAAAACACTGTCAGACTGTGAAGTCTTAACAAACTGACCTCCATTCACTCCATCAGAAAGCTTCTTTTGGGCATACGCCTTTGTTTGGGTGTGTCCTGGCTGAGAAAAGTCAAAGGAATCCCTGGGATGTTCGTGAAAGAAAGTCCCAGGATGATGGGGGAGCTCTGGACCTAGAAAGACACCTGTCTAGGCAGCAGGTCAGAAGACTACAGAAGCGCAGTCGTCAAGAAGATTCACACACTCCCATACCCGCACATCCCCTCCACGTGCTTTGTTGTCTTGAGAAGAGATTTACAGAACTGGGAGTGAGGAGATCAGGGCTTAATTCTTGACGGCATAGGCAGAAAACTAGAAAACCGATCAGCTAACCCAAACAACAACCAGAACTAGGGAAAGAAAAAGGAGTCATAGAAACCATTATGCCCCTGTCATGAATAATATTTACAGAGTCATGAAAATGTGAACACAGCTAATGTAACTAAAACTATGACACAGCTGCAGTGGGTTGGCAGGGCTGTGAGAAGGATGCCCCGGGGTGTAGCTGGGGTGGAGGAGCATGCTGAAGAGACTGTTCCCTCGTCTTCTGTGCTTGAAAGGCAAGAGATAATGCCTACAAATTAAAAAAAAAAAAAAAGAAAGAAAGAAAAAAGTCACAAATTAGGTCGTAATTATTCAGCAAGATGGAGATGAATGCCAGAGAGGTTAAAGAGAAATATGTGCAACTGTGAGGCTTTAAAATATGGTTGATCTAATTCTTTATAGGCTCAATGAATCCCAAACGATAAAAATAAATTTATTAAAAAAGAATAAAACAAGAAAAGAAACGAATAGACTTTGATAATGACCTTAAACTGATTACCCTAGGCCAAGACATACGCTGGTTTCCTGTGAGCTCCATTTGCCTCTTATTCCTAAAGATAATGAAGCAATCAAAGTTTGAAGAAATTGGCAGAAAAAGAAAAAAGCAAAAATGAGGGCTTCCCTAAGTTAACAGAAGGGATTCTCAGTCTTATGTTTTATATCTCTATATGTATTCGTGTCTATATATATGTATATTTGGAATCAAAGATTAAATAAAACTTCTTTGCGTGAAAATTAAATAAAATATGATTAAAAAAAGAAAAAAGGTAATACCTTGGCCCTAACCGTCACCACCCACTTACCACTCCCCCAGGGGCCACAGTTTTATCTTTGGTATCTTCTTTGCCATCATTGTTCTGTCAACACACGACCGTGGGCCCACTGAGTTCCCAAGTTCTCGGCAGTCTGTGCTGGGTATTAACAATGATCCAGATTAATAGCATCTCTTCTGTGGAGAAGTTCAGGTTATACCGAGGTAATACATAATACAAATACAATGCTGTGAACACTATGATATTTATCACATGCTGGGGAGTCAGGGTGCAGGAAGGAATTATGACTGCCTAAGCCCCTAAGGATGGTTTCAGAAGGCAGAAAGGTGACATAGACTCAGAAATGAAGGTCTTCAGGTCGCCTTAGAGGGGCTGTCATGCGAATATCTCCCCTTCCCCTCCTGCCCACAGGAGGAGCCGGCTGTCCCGTGTGGCTCTGCACACCCGTCCTTGAATTCTCTGGTGCTTCATTCAGCTTTATGCTCACTTATCACCTCTTCAAACACCCTTTTCCATCCTTATCTAAAATATCCCTCACACCCCCCATGCTGTCTCCCCATCCTATTATTTGTCTTCAAAGCACGTGCCTATAGGATATTATACATTTATTTACTTGTTGTTTTGTTTAGTCTCTTCATTGGAATGAAAGTGCCACAAGAACAGGAATTTTATCCTGTTTCGTGGCCACTGAATATGTTTTGTATCTATATATGTGTTCATGTCTGTGTATATGTATATTTGGAATCTAAGATTAAATAAAATTTCTTTTTATTAGAACAATGCCTGGCCCATATAACAGTACTTAGGACCTGTTTGTTAAACATGAATGGATGAAGCATGGATGTCGCCAGTCCAAATCTCCCACCTGAGTGAAGACCATGTGCTCAGCGGCTACCATTCTGTCTCTGCCAGAACAGTCCCTCTTCCAAAACTCCTCATTGCCTCCCAAAGGCTCAGATGAGACATTTTCGAGTCAGAGCTGACATTTCCCACTTCCTCCCTCCTTCCCACCAATATCCAAACAGCCAGTCACCAAATCTGGTCCGTTTTATTCCTGAGTATCTCTCCCCTCTGGCCCCTTCTCCCCAACTCCACTGCTGTTACCTTGATCTGGATCATCCTCACCCTTCAACTGGATGATCGAAACAGCCTCCTCCAAATTTGCTTTCCAGGTTTCCATCTTCCATCCCTCCAACTGTCCCCCCAACTCCTACCATGATGCTCTTCAGAAAATGCAATCTGACCACATGACTGTTCTCCTTAAAACCTATGTCCTCAGAATAAAGCCAAACTCCTTTGCCCGGCTCCCGAGGTCCTTCGTCATGGCCTCATGCTGACTTCCCTAGACCTTTTCTGGCCACCCAGCCAGGTACCCTGACCAGACAGGCCATGCACCACCCAGTCTAGCTTTTGACCTTGCTCCTGCTTCTGCTTAGAACATCTCCCACTGCTCTCCACCTAACTCTCTGCGATTTGACCAAATGGCAGGGACTCTGGGGAAGTTTCCCTCCCTGATAGGTGCCGCCACAGCATTCAGTGCCCAAGCCCATGGACTGTAACTCCTGAGCTACTCATCAGCCTCCTGCCCTGGACTCTAAGGTCTAGAGACACAATGATTTGCCTGTGAAAAACAAGTCTTTTGTCCCCAGTTCCTAGCATGATGCCTGACACAAAGAAGATACTTCATGGATGGTTGATGACTTAATGAATGGACACATGAATCTGTTGTTTTTTTTTTTTCCCTAGAAATCTGTTTTTAGAATTCAGCAGTAAAGTGGAAAATGGATTGCCAGTGGGGAGCCTGAAAGCGTGCAGACGAGTTAAGAGCTAATTGACATATTCCAGACAAGACGAAGAGGGCCTGGACTCAGGCAGAAGAGATAGGAATGGAAATAAGGAGTCAGAATCAAGAGACTTTTGTTCAAAAAAACAAAAGATATTTTATGAGCAAATGCAATTGATTGAGCACTGTGTATTTTCTGAAGGATGGCTCCAGTGTTTTAAATTTAGACAAAGGGCTGGGAAGCCAGATGTATCGGTGAGAAGCAATCAATCAACAAACTTCACAGAAGTGAGAAGAGGTGATTGAAGTAGACAAAGAGGTTAGGAAGGCACATAGAGGTTCTGATATAGAAATAAAAGAGAGTGTTTTAACTGCCAAGGAAGCAAGAAACTGACAAAGAGTGAAGATTTCAATGCAGGGGATGTAATAACCAGAAAAGTTTGCTTTCAGCCCTTAATATAGCAATAAAATTTGCAGACAGCCTACAATATTCTACTGACTGAGATGTTATACATTATACAAGCTGCCTTCCATTTTGATGAGAGATATATAAAAGTGAGCAAACAAGTTTCTGGGATTTATTGGGGGGAAATAACTAACTTCCAGGGTATGTCATAGGATCAGTGCAGGCTCATCCCATTTTCATTTGACATCTCTACACCTGCAACGTGAGAGTGAGGCTGAAGGCATCCCTAAAATGTGGAAAGATTCTATTAGGACATCTGTGCAATTAACCCAAGTATGGGGAAGAGAAAGAATAGCTATTTCCTAGGAGCCTGCTATGGGTAGGACACCATGGTTTATGTACATCTGCTCTCATCCCCATTGTAAAAAAAAAAAAACCATGAATTATTAGGCTGCCACAACTGACTTCAGGAGATTCTTTATAAGGATTGTTTTCTTCAAAGACAACGAAAACCTATAAATACATTATTTTTCTGAATAAGTAATGAGTGAATGTCGTAAAACATTTAATCAATGCAAGAGGGTGGAGTTAAAAATAAATCTTTCCCTAGCCCTGCGAGTGAGCCACAATTTCCTCCCTCTAAGACAATAAATAATAATAATTTCTTGGTGCATCTTGCAGGGATATTCTACGCATAAGTACGAGTTTGCATAATTCATTCAAAATCCATTCAGTATACACAGAACACAAACATTAGCTTATCATACATCTATTCTGTGCTTTATTTATTTATTTATTTTAACTTAACAATATCTAGTAGAAAGTTCCCCATCTTAGGGCATACTGGCTCATTATTTTTTTGTCCACCTAATATTCTATTATATGAATGTATCATGTTTTATTTAGCAAAGCCTCTGTTTGTGAATATTAAAGATGTTTTCCAGAGATTCTCTATTCATACATAATTTCTTGTACATGCAGGTAGACTTACATATGCTAACATTGTTCAATAGCAATAGAATGTGTGATTTTCAATGTTCTAGCAGACATATTTAGAAAGTAAAAAATAATTGAAATCAATTTTCACAACAGATCATATCCAACCTATTATACCCCAAACATAAAATCAATGTAAAAGCTGAATAATGAAACTTATACAGTTTTTTACTTGTACTAAGTATTTGAAATTCAGTATGTAGTTTACTCTTAAAATCACATCTCAGTTCAGATGAGCGGTATTTCAAGTGTTCAGTTACCGTGTGGTCTTTGGTTACCATATTGGACAGCGTAGATTCATACATTCCTAGAAATGAAAGTGCTCAGAGGAGTATGTGCTTAAATGTTTATGGCCATTGCCAATTTGTTTATCTATGTCCCCCCTTAACAATGTACAGAGGGGGCTTTCTTCTTCCATCATTTACCAGTTAGGTGAAAAATAGTATATTACTGAGTTTTAATTTGCATTTATGGTATTACAAGTAGAGTTGAACATATTTTTATGTGTATATAAGCTATTTGTATTTCCTTTTCTATAGAATATTTTTGGGTCCTTTGTCCATTTTTTGCAATGGTTTGGTCTTTTCCTTCACTGGTATATGGGGAGAATGTTCTCAATGTTCTAAATTCTGGAAATTTCTTTTTCTTTTACCCTCTTTTGGCTTTGGTTTTGGCATTATTGCATGTTTACATTTTATGCTGTCAGAATATCAATCTGCTGTAGCTTCTGGGTTTTGTTATGTCAACAGAGATCTTCCTCTATCTCAGATCACGAAAAGGTCTTGTCCATCATGACCTCTTCTCATTCTCACAGTAAAGTTATGAAACTGGTGTCCTTAGTTTCCTCCTTTAAAAATAAAAGAGTAGGTTCTTAGGGATATTAAAGAAATTGCCTAAAGGGATTCAGCTAATAATTGCCAGAGCTGGAATTCAAATTCACTTTGTCAAACTCTAAAGAATATGCATGCTTTTTTAACTGCACTATAATAATATAATTTGTGTTAAGTGTCTCTGTACCTCACCCAGGTCTTTAATATCTTTGCATTATATTAAATATTGGCCGGGTGTGGTGGCTCATGCCTATGATCCTAGCACTCTGGGAGGCTGAGGCAGATGGATTGCCTGAGTTCATGAGTTCAAGACCAGCCTGAGCCACAATGAGACCTCATCTCTAAAAATAGCCAGGCGTTGTGTCAGGCACCTATTGTCCCAGCTACTCGAGAGGCTGAGGCAAGATAATGACTTAAGCCCAAGAGTTTGAGGTTGCTATGAGCAGTGATACCATGGCACTCCCTACCAAGGGCAATAAACTGAGACTCTGTCTCAAATAAATAAATAATAAATAAATAATTGTTATCAATAAACAAAACACTGCATTGCTTTTCACACCATATTTTGATAAAGTTCCAGATAATAGAAATTGGCAGCTTGGGCACTCCTGTGGTACAAGAGTGAGTGGTCTGTGCTGAATGGAAGAAACCAGGAATATTCAACTTGACTTCACTGATCAGGGAAGGCTAGCTCATGGGGATTGTGGCCATCAGTCTATGTCCTAAAGAAAACCTAGAAATTAAACATGGAGAGAAAGCAATAGACAAAAAACTATAATAAACAGAGGTCAGTTTATTGGGCTGATAGTGAGAATGAGTAACAGAATTCAAAAAGACCAGGAAAAGCCTGGACTTACAGATCAAAGCATTTGAATATTTTCATGTGAGTAGCCAGAAGTCACTGATCAGTTCTGAAAAAGGCAATGAAATGATTTCCTTTTTCAAGGACTGTAAGAGTTACTGGAAAGATACAAAGAAAGAGAGGGAAGAGAAAGGACCAGATTACTTGGGTCCTGGAGAGGAAAATCAGTCTCATTATCATATTACATTATTGTGTATGTTGCTATGATCATCTTTTCCACCAAACTTTACTCCAAATGACAATGTGGTTGTTTTCAAAACTTAAATTTGGCCTTTGAAGACATGAATTTTTACCCTTTCAAACGCTGAGACAAGTTTAAAAGATGTTTCAAAATGAAAAGAAGTTTCAGAAATGTCTATAAGCAGTAACATCACTGCTGGGATAAATGTACAGCCTCCCAAAAGTGAATATCTTGAAATATGTTTTCTTGTTTTTATTTCTTTTTTTTAAAAAACCAGTCACTTTATAATCTTATGCCAAAAACATAGTTAAATTATCATAAGGGAGAAGGAAATCTGCTTTTCTTTGGTCATATGCCTTAATCCGTATGTCTAGTTAACAGAGGTTCACTAGCAGCTCAGTGTCTATAAAGTTCAGGGTCTATGAAGGTTGCAGCTTCTCTTGTCCAGCAAAGAAAAGCTGGAGGTCAATTCTCCTTCTGGAAGCAGGGGTGGAAGGGTCCCTGATCCCAGCCATCCTGGTGTTCAGGTATTCTAGAATAAATACTCAGGACAATCCTGCTCCTCGTGTCACAGTTCTTTTGTCCTCTGCTTGACCTTGAAATATTTATATTCCCTGTGGTTCTGCCCTCAGCCCTCTGGATTTTCATGCTGTGTCTTTTTCCAGTAAACAAACAAACATTAAAACCTATGGCTTTAGTAAATGTTTCCATTCTCTTGATTCTAAATCAGACCACCAACAAGCACCACAAGCCAAAAGCGCTACTATAAATGTAAAAATTACTGGTTTTGGACACTAAATCTGCTCCTTCTCCTACTATAACCTTCATCTCAACCAGTTGGCCCATCACTCACCCAAAAGACCAAGCCAGGATCCATTCTGTCAATTAGCAGATTGCACAGATTGTACTAAGTATCCTTAGTAAAAATTCATTCTTAAAGGCCAAATAATTCTCTACTGTTCATCTTAACAGGCTCTCCATTAATTCAGATGTGTGCTAGTCCGAGATATTAGTGTTTCCTCCCTATGAGTCATCTCACCTCCCTGTGTGTCTCTTTCTAATATCTGCTTTATACCATTGCCAGAAATGTCTTCAAACAGAGCAACTCTGATCACGTCATTCTTCTCCTGAATATGCTTCAATGGCTCCTCTTCATTTTTAGGACAAAGTTTCTCATACCCATTCATTCAGTCACCAAATATTTGTTAAACGCTCACCCTGGCCCAATTGCCACGGTAGATGCTTGTAGATGGGAAAAACAAAACCCATTAAGTGTTCTGCCTAAAAGAGTGACTAGTTTTGCTTAAATAGAAATAGGTTTCAAATTCTTTGGAGAAAATCATGAGATAATAAAGACTTTATTGAAATTTGCAACACAAATGCTGTGATTCAGGCTCTATCTTATTTTATCTCTATGGAAAAAACATCAGACAACCTAAGAATCCGAGAGGTCCCAACCTGAGCTCTTTGCCTACTGAAGACCTGCTCTTACTTTTACTCATTTTGTTAGAATTATGATGAGGCTCTTCTTAAAAAGATCAAAGGAGGTTCCAGCCCAAAGAGTGACCTTTTGAATTGCTTGTGGCTACCAACTGATATGGAAACTTAAAACACCATTACCTGAATTCCTTTACCTCAATGGAGACTGTTTTGTCTGCCTGTATCAACACTGGTTCGCCTTGGGGTCATATTGCTGTCCCCTGCTTTCTTTCTTTTTCTTTTTTTTTTTTTATTAAATCATAGCTATGTACATTAATGCAATCATGGGGTACAGTGTGGTGTTTTCATATACAATTTGAAATATTTCCATCAAACTGGTTAACATAGCCTTCCTGTCATTTTCTTATTGTGTTAAGACGTTTATATTCTACTTTTAGAAAGAGTCACTTGTACCCTTATAAGATAAACCATAGAGGTGATCCCACCAATTGCCCTCCCTCCACCCATCTAACCCCTCCCCTCCCTTCCCACACCCCCTCCCCATATTCTAGGCTATAATTAGGTTATAGCTTTCATATGAAAGCAAAACAAAAGATGCTCTTTATCACTTGGTTTCTAAGAGCGTGCTACAGTTTTGAAGCCACATGATGGGGATATCAC
>CAUYQV010072357.1:0-23917 GCA_963574575.1 Galagoides demidoff | reverse complement strand
AATAATCATGGCCACAGACTCTATAAATTAGCTTTTCAAAACAATTATTCTTCTGGAATTATCAAAAATATACACATTTAAGAAATTAGACCATTATAGGAAAGAACCTGGGTTCAATAAACCCATTTTCAACAGGTAATAGAAACAAAATAAGAAGAGAGATGCCAGTGTTGTCAGGAATTTGAAATGTACTGTGCAAGACATCAGGTTTGGAGTTGTTTGGTCTTTATTAAAGTTTGAATCTAGGAAAAGTTTCAAACAATTCAATCAGGGGATCCAAATACATTTAGGGTTTTGACTAAAATTGATGTCATTTTATTAACATTGCCTATTTCAGGCGACTGTGACATTATTGCAATAGGAAAACATGGACCCATCTACCCATTGGGCCCACATGGTGGCCTAAATTCATGGTTCCAGCCACCTTTAGGGCTAAATACCCCAAATCCTTGCTCTGTGTCTGCTTCTTTGACTTTAACATATTTTTAACAAGAAGCATAATAGGATTTTTATTATTTCTTGATTAGATGGAGTAATAATTACAAAATAATTAACAATGACCAATTTTGGTTTTAAAACATAGAAAAGGGGGCAATAATTCTTTAAAACACAATGAGGATGAGTTATGTTGGAAACACCTGTGTTCTATTTTTATACATATTTGCATATAAAAGGTGTCCTCTTCCAGGGGAGGTGGATGATGGCACTGCTTCCAATGCCTGGTGGGGTGGGGTCAGGGGCAACAAGTCTTCAATAGTGCTCGATCCAGCTCTTCCATTTAGATTTGGATTTCATTCCAATTTAGGCTTCTCTTTCTCTTCTTCCATACCTAGAAATACAGGCAAAGAGCTTTATTTGATCATAAGATTAACCCATGAGCCAGTTTGCCAAAAGGCTGCTTTCAAGAATTAACGTCCCCTCACTTCTCCCATCCACCCTTACCACCCACGCCCTTTGCCCCCTCCTAGCTAAGAAGGAAAGCCATTTATGACTTTTTCCAGAAACTTCTTCAGTGACTTTTCTCCCCACCCGTTCTCAAGAATCAGGCCACATTTCTGGGACACACCCAGCTCCTTTGGCCTCTGGGAGAGAGGGCTGCAAGTGGATTTGTGACTTGCTGGGTTTGTGCAAGAACTCCAGCCAGAATACTTTCTAAACAGTGTCTAGCAACAGAACCAAGGTGCAATGTGCAGCTCATGACCCGCCAGTGGACTTGATTTATTTTTGCTTTAGTCCTGTCCTTTCCCAAGGCAAGGACTCTGAATATTCAAAAGCCAAGAAGCATTTTTTTTAAGCTCATAAGCTTATTAGCCAAAGAAATACTTATAAAAGATACCCAAGTATCTTCAACTCAAGCTACCCCTTTATTCAACCCTGTCTGGTGGAACTGTTTTTCTTCTGGAAGGACCCGTATGTGCTGCCTTAGTGAGACCTTTCCCGGTTGCTTGTGGTGAATAGACATGTTTCATTTGAAATGATTCAAGTCATTCTCATGAATTATCATTAAATTGGGCAAATACTCCTCAATTCTTTTTTCTTTGGCTTCTCGCTAAACGTTTTTCCAGTCACACCAAAGTCTTAAGAGACTTTTTGTTTGTTTTGTTTCAACAGCAACAGTGCAACAAAAGAACTCAAAATATTATTTTGCAGTTTAATATTCTTTCACCAATTGCAAGCTCTCTGAGGACAGGGCCCTTCCTTGTTTTGTTCCTGACTATATGCCCAGCACTTAACACAGTGCCCACCTCAGAGTATGAACTCAATTAGTCTTTGTTGAATACATTAATAATGAATATATAGAAGGCCCCCAAAGGCTGGACTAGTGGAGAGCAGTAGAATAAAATATGGGACTGTACACTATTATAAAGTCTGACCCTGGAGGGTCATAATGATAGGGTTTCATTAGGAAGGACCCCACCCACCACTTCTGCCTCCTAGTATATGTCTTGTGAGGTCAGAGTGGTGATAAGATGCTCTAAACAGGCGTCCACAGTCTTCTATATTTAGCTTTCATGGCTAAGAACTGGTGGAGATTTAGAACACTTTCCCCAGATTTCTCCTCAGAAATCATACTTAGGAAAAGTTTAAATTGAGGAGTCAGGACATCCAAAGGGAGGAAGAATAGGGTTGAGGGCGAGAAGGTACAATATGGCTTAATTGTTGCTCAACCAAGGCAATGGCAGAAACACAACACAGATTCCATTAACCATTACGTGTGACTGGAGTCCCAGCTTCCCTCCCATGTCCCCTGTCCTGTGGAGAAGCTATCAGGGGCCAATAGCAGTTTGGTTTTCTTTGTAAAATCTGTTTCCTCCAACACATTCTCCTGTAGATGGGCTGGATTGGCAGTAGATGTGAAATCTTCAAAAGAAGGTGCTGGAGAACAAGGGCTGTTCATTGGCCTAGAGAAGGAAAGTGGCTTCCCACTACTTTGGTTTGGCAGTTATGAGGGAGAGGGGAAAAAATTAGATAGCGCTAAATGGTTGGAAGACCCAGGGGTATAATTTCCACACAAAAAGCAGAAAGAAACCTGTTACAAAGCTGAGGCAAGATGCACTTAGGGGAACCCCGGGAAAAAGACTGATAGGCCTGAGGGAACCAGTCACATGGCCTTCCCGAGGGCTGACATGGGGGCAGGCCAGCTAGGAGTGATCCGAGGGGAGGCTGGAGGAGAAGGAAGGTGGAGGTTTCTGCTCACTGAGAACTCATGTACTTCACCCTCACCCCAACCTTTTGGTTTTGAGAACTCTCATTTCTAGTCTTATAAAATTTGACACTGACAAGACTGGACACCTCCGTCAGATACACTGGAATGGGGATAGAGACTGAGATTAAGTACACAGATACGTGAGGTGTTCTGGGTTGAATTATGTCCCCCCCCCCCCAATTCATAGATTGAAGTTACCCCACAGTACCTCAGCAGGGGGATAATGCCACGGATGTGTCTGCACAAGTATCTCCTAAAGAGTGTAGGTGTGTGACTCAGAGACCCAATCAACCATCTCCGCAAAAGCCAGAAATAGAGAGGTGGTCACCCAGGATGGGCCTTGTCTGACCGCCACCACTCTGACCTCACAAGACATATTCTAGGAGCTGAAGTGGAGGGTGGGGTCCTTCCTCATAATCATTAGTTCAGGTGCTGATTCCTCCTTGGTTGCAGAGAGTGGGGCTGCGACCCAAAGCTGAGGAGGCAGGGAAGCTGTTACCAGTGCCTAGAAGGTGAGCCCTGAGCACCCAGTCAAAAAGGATTAGTCTCAAGCCTGAACAACAAATGGAAATTTCTCAGCTAGCTTTCAGACTTGCTTGGGCATCATGACCCATTTTTCTCGCCTGCAGTTTCTCCTGTTTAGAATGGGAATGTGTAATATATTCCATGCCTGCCCCACTATTGTGTTCTGGAAGGAGAAAACTTTTTATCTGGTTTCCCAGTCTCATCTATTGCTGGAGAACAACTTTGCTTCAGGATGAATCATACCCCAAGTCTCATGCATACCTAATTTTTGTATTTAAGATGAGATTTTGCACTTAACTATGAGTTGATGTTGGAAACTTTTGGAGCTATTGGGAGGAGGGGTGTTTTTACTGCATGAAGAATATGAATTTGTGGGGCAGAGAAGGTGGTGTTATAAGCTGAATGTATCCCCCAGAATTCAAATGTTGAAGTACTGCCCCCCAGTGCCTCACAATGTGACCTTACTTGGAGACAGGGTCTTCATAAAGTTAACATGAGGTCATCAGGGTGGGCCCTAATCAAATACTACTGGTGTCTTTGTAAAAAGGAGAAAATTTGGAGACAGCGTCACATATAGAGAGAACCCCAGGAGAGAGGCCTGGAACAGATCATCCTTCATGCTTCTCAGCGGGTGCCGATTCTGCCCATCCCTTGATTTTAGACTTCCGGCCTTCAGAAATATGAGTCGATAAATTTCTATACTCTGTTATAAGAACCTTTACAAACTAGATTCCATAAAGCCCTCTTGGGTGATTTGGTTGTCAAAAGAGCAAATGCTTGACTATTAATTCAGTTTATTTTAAGGGCCTTAAGAAGTTTCTATTTCACATCAGTTTGGTCTGCTTTGCTGTTCTATGAGCTAGGGGTGTAGTTGGGAGGGAAGTTTCTGAGCTCTCATATGTCTAGGTTTCTAAAACGTGGTGATATTTTGATAGATCACTGGAAATAATGCTGGATTGAGCATCAGTATGAAGACGTCGGCTCTGCCGCCACCCATTCAGGGTGCAGTTGCTTCAAGGGTAAGGTAGGGTCAGTATGGCTGATGATTCTGTAGTAAGGCAATTTTATCTCGAAACTGTAAGCTCACATTACATAAGGAAGCAAGTTGAGTCACTAGAAACCATTATGGGGAAAAAAAGACAGTGGCTTATACATAGCATCCTTCTTCATGGGGGACTTTGTAGTTGGTGTGTGACAAGCAGGTTGTAATACCGTATTCCCTTGTACTCGGTTCACTCTAACACATGTGCATACACGTGTTACACAGCACACACTGCTTTTAATCAGCAGTTTCCAGCTCACCCACTAGCAGAACCAGGAAGCTAATGGGGCTTTGAAATGGCCAGGCGAGATCTAGGGATCATTATAGAGCCATCGAAAGTGGGCAACTGATACTCAATCCCAACCTATTGTTGCCAGAAGAGAATAGTGGGCTCAGTGTTTCCAGAGCTTCCAAGGTTTGTGAAAAAGCAGAAAATCTGGCCTTTATGTGAAATCTCCCAGTTTTTAAATGTTGGCTCAAAACCAAAATGTCCCACTGTGTAGGCCTAATAAAACATCTTGGTAAGTAAAATTTGGGGGAGGCCCTCAGTTTGTGAGCCCTCTTGTAAAATGAGGAAGATGCCTGCTTGACACAAAACATCTGTCTCTGTGGAAGGAACTAGATGATCCTTTGTAGATAAAACTAATCTCTCTATGTGAAATGAGTTACAAAAGGTTAGTCAACTCTGACTCATTTTCCTTAAGAGGGTGGCACCGATAAATTAAATCGGGACAGATCATCCACGAAACCTTATTTTCATTATTCCTGTGTACTGTTGTCTCATTCAAGGCTGCTAAAAGGCCGTATTCTATCAATCTAGATTAGACATTTATCTCTGCTGGACATTTATCTCTACTACAAAAGTAGTAGAACTATGGCCAAATGACTGTCAAATCAAACAAATCAAGAGGAAGCAGGGAGTCAGAAGTACTTCCTGAATAACATGCATTGGACATATTAGTTTAAATCTTAGTTTCCCCCAAGAAACTGAGCAAAGCTTACATTTTTATCTCAAAATATGTCTGTAAGTTAACTAAATACTTCCATTAATTAACAAATAAAGAAATATTACTATTACCCACTGAACAGGTGGGAACATTGTTAAGACATTAATTTATGGTCTTGAACTGGATTTAAAAAAAAAAAAACAGACCCTTTTTCTAATAGACTACTTGTTAACATCGAAAGCTGCTCAGACAAGAAGTGCTTAAATTCCTCTGGCCCATTTAACACTGGCTGGTACCTCGACACATACAATTTGAGAAGATCCACACACAAACAAGTCTGATTCCATCCCCATGAAATGACTGTGCTTTATTTGTCTGATTAGGCTGAGTTCCTGGCAAAGTGTCAGGCACAAAGCAGGGTGCTCAGTGTCTGTGACACCAAGTCCATTCACTGGTGATGTCTAGAGTGCTGGAACTGTGTCGGAGGAGATGTCCAGGGCTCTCTACATCCCCAAACCATCTTGCCTTTGGCTGTATTTTCATGCAGGTCTTAAATCACTACATGTCTGTGCTGTCTCTTTTTCCACCATCCAATTTTTATGTTATCTTAGGTACACTTTGGACAGGTTTTGCACAGCTTGAATAAGATTACATGCCTTGCCAAGATGGAGGCTCTGCCGTAAATGGAAACAAAAGAGAAATCAAATCATAGGTTAAGAGAATTTCTGCAGCATTGAAGTATTACCCTTTACTGCACGTACGTCTTTGCCACCTTCAACCCATCAATATGACAGCGAATGTGAGACACAGTGGTCATGTTAGGTTGCTTAGAATTTGTGCAGAGTGACAGTGAGACCTCATGGAAATTGTGGCATAGAAAGTGAAGTGGTGATCTGAGTGATTGTCAATGAGATTTTGGTTACATTTAATAATGTATGTATTTAATTTGGGGTCCCTCTAGCTAAGGCAGCATTTTTTTTTTTTGCAATTTTTGGCCAGGACTGGGTTTGAACCTGCCACCTCTGGCATATCAGGCCAGTGTCCTACTCCTTTGAGCCACAGGTGCTGCCCTGCTAAGGCAGCATTTTGTTAAACAGAGTGAACTTCTCTAATTTTTTTCTATTAACACTACATTTTTCCCCGTGACTTTTATAGACATCCTTCTTTCCTCTTTAGTTCTGGATGTCTTACTAGCTAATAAGACTAACTGACTAGTAAACCTTTCAGGTAACTGCCAGCAGCTCTTAAATTAATATTGCAGTTATTAAAATGAAACTCTTCATAAGAGACCTTTTTTTTTTTTAACTTTGTGTGGTTAAAAGGTTAAAAGAAGAGGCCACAGTGGATTGTCCATCAGTCTCTGCCCATGCTTTTTTCAGCAGTAATTCTCTTGCTTTATGCTCCCCTAAACAATACTTACTTTTCTGTGTATCCCAGATATAGTTGTTCAGAACTTCTCCCAGCAGGTACATAAAGTTCATTAGGATGGTTGTAGACCCAAAGAAGATGATTCTGGCTCCAGGGCCAATGTGTTCCAGGAAAGGGTACACCCACATGCCTGTTACGTGATGCACCCAGCACACCCTGCAATGAAATTGGAAAGGAGACAAAGACAGGAGTCACCCTTGTGGTGGATGACAAAGCTGCTATGTTGCTAACGGACACTCCCCCATTTGCACTGTTCTTCAGCAGTTGCCAGTCTCAAATTTGTTTCCTATACTCAGGAGCTACCAGAAACTTTGTTGTTCTTCGTTGTTTTCTCTTACTTTTTAGCCCCAAATAATTTCAGACTCAGAGAAGTTGTGCCTAGAGTACAGAGGGTTCCCCTGCATCCCACACACACCTTCCCCTTGGGCTAACATATTGTATAAATAATCCTGGGACCATCACTCAAATTAAGAAATTGGCTGGGTGCGGTGGCTCAAACCTGTAATCCCACCACTGTTGGAGGCTGAGGTGGGAGGATCGCTTGAGGCCAGGAGTTCAAGACCAAACAAAGTGAGGTCTCATTTCTATAAAAAAGTTAGCTGGGCATGGTGGTGCATGCCTGTAATCCCCATCCAGCTACTCAAAAAGAAAGAAAAAAAAATTATAACTGACACAATAGTACTAAGTATGAACTTTATACAGCTTCGCTAAGGTCGCCACAAACATCCTTTTTCTGTTCCAGGATCTAATCTGGGACTCCACGTGGTGTCTAGTCATTGTGTCTCCCCAGCCTCTTCTGGTCTGGCAGTTCCTCAGTGTCCCCTTGCCTTTGGTGACATTTGAAGAGTTCTGGTCATGTGTTTCAAACTGTTAGCTTTCTTAATTCTGCTAAACAATCCTTTAAATGTCTTCTTACGTAATGAAACAACATGGCATTAGGCAGCTGCACCCCGAGACCTGGTGATTGGTGATCACGTGGCCGGTGTCTCGCTGTCTAGCAGACGCCCAGATCCTTTCCACACCTGCCAGGACCATCCACAACCCGGAGGGTACCAGGCTTCTCTCCCCTCTCATCTTTGTATATCACATTCATTTCATTTGCCCCCCTATTTTAAATACTTACTTGTAACAATTCTATTTGTGTTCTGGAGATATTTTTGGCTCATTGGTAAGAGCAACATTATTCATTGCCACTACTTTCAAAAGTTTAGTTAGAATGTTTGCTCCATGGGCTTGGTCTGGATATGACTGCTTGTAGCTGTTTTACAAATATTCTTGAGTTCAATACTTTATCAAATGTTGGCAATTTTGAAGACTGAATAAAACAGAAATAACTTTTCTCCATCGAGAATGAGGATTACTTTTTTTTTTGCAGTTTCTGGCCGGGGCTGGGTTTGAATCCACTATCTCCAGCATATGGGGCTGGTGCCTTACTCCTTTGAGCCACAGGTGCTGCCCAAGGATTACTTTTTAATATGCCTGTATTTTGGGGTCATTTCCCTCATCCATGGCTTTATTCATTAAGCAGCTGACCTACATGTAGCTACACATCCTTGCACCTTATGTGAGGCAGGGAATCTGAGGATTTGCACCTTAGATCTTGCTTTATCAGGGAGGGTAATATGACCCCCACCCCCACTCCAACAAAAGGAGGTAAAAATTCATTCTAGGGGTGATGGTGAAATAATTTTACACTGTTTGTGTAGAAAGCACAGATATATACACACACAGACAAAATTACATATGCATACATTACATACACAACACATAAACTTATCTGTAGCATTACAGGTATCTGTACACCAATGTTCATAGGTATCAAAAGGTTGAACCAACCCTTTGTCTATTAACAGATAAAAGAGTAACAGTGGACTATTATTCAGCTATAAAAATGAATCAAATTTCGATATGCTACAACATGAATAAACCTTGAAAACATGCTAAGCGAGATAAGACAGACATAGGACAAATACTGGATGATTTCACTTAGATGAAGTACTATATTCAGAGCTATTTGGGCGAAATCCTAGACACAGAAAGCAGAGGTTACCAACAGCTGGGAGGAGCAGGGGACAGGGTATTATTGTTTATTGGGTACAGAGTCTATCTTGGGAATGATGAAGAAGTTTGGGCTATGGATAGCAGTGATGGTTACACACTATTGTAAATATGTTTCATGGCACTGAATTGTACGCTTACAAACAGGTAAAGTAAGCATTGTGTTATGTATACTTTACCACAATAAAAGTTTTCTGTGGGGTAGAGATTAGGAAAAATTATCCAAAAATGCTCCTTGGTGGGTTGAGGAAGAGTGTTAAGAACATTCATTAGGTTTAAATAGATCAGTCTAAGTAACTGTCCAGATTAAAAGATTTTTATGAAAAAAGTAAGGGGCAGCGCTTGTGGCTCAAAGGAGTAGGGCACTGGCCCCATATGCCAGAGGTGGTGGGTTCAAGCCCAGCCCCGGCCAAAAAAAAAGAAAAAAGTAAGTAATGCTAGTCAAAAAATTTTTTATGTTTTTAATTTTTTTTTTCAAAAAAGGCTGAGACATTTTTGAGAATCAGCAACAATTAAATTGTTAGGACTACCCCATGGGATTCTGATACCTCGTAGTTCGTTTGTCCATAAATTAGAGGTGACTTTATCTTTCTAATACCCATGTACTCTCTTAACTAATGTGAGGCAGTTTTGTGCACCTATCAAGCAGTTTATTAATTTCTATGGAGATCATATGCACTATTTCCCCAAGTTTAATGTCATTGATCTGTAATTGACATCAAACCGAGATGGTTCTTCAAGGCACTTCCACAGGTGGCGTGGCACTTTTCTGACATCATCTCCCTCTCTGTCCCTCTACACCAGCCATAGTCACTCTGTGGCACACTGGGACACACCAAGCACACTTTGTCTCAGGGTCTTTGTGCTTGTTCCTCTGCCTAGAACATTACTCCGCATACCCCCACCCTAACACCCCCTGGGCCCCCTATTCCTTCAGGATTTCACTCAAATGTCATTTTTTCAATGACCTCTCCCTTTCTCTTGTATCTAAATATCGCAACCCCTATTCTGAAACTCTCTAGTCTCCCTCCCTTTATTTTTCTCCTTAGCTATTTAATATTCTGTGCTTGTACATACTTATCTGTTTATTGTCTGTCCAAGAAGCATAAGCATTTTGTCTGTTACGTTCACTGCTGTACTCTATGGCCCTTGTAGCAGTGTCTGGCACATAGTATGTAACCAATAATTGTGTGTTGAATTGATAACACATTCTTTTATTTCAGGAATATTAACAATAACCTCTACTTACTGAGCCCTTATTATATAGCATTTTGCCAATAACTCACACATCATTTTAAAAATCTCAACTCCCCCTGAAATCTCTATGTCCCTAGCCACTGTCTTTAAGTCAAGTACTTTCTGTGAAGAGCTAAGCAGTAAGTATTCTCAGCACTGCAGCCCATATGGCCTTGGTTATACCTACTCAGCTCTGCCACTGGAGTGCGGAATAGCCACACACAGTATGTAAACAGCCAAGTGTGGATGTGTTCCACTAAAACATTATCTATGGACACTGAAACACAATTTCACATAATTTTCATGTCATAAAATATACATCCTTTTATTTTTTCAATTATTAAAAATATAAGACTCATTCTTAGCTTCCAAGTCCTAAATACAACCTTTTTGGAAGGAAGTATGGAGAATCCTCAAAGAACTCAAATTAGACTTCCCATTTGATCCTGCAATCCCATTACTAGGCATCTACCCAGAAGGAAAAAAAATCCTTTTCTCATAAGGACAGGTACACTAGACTGTTTATCGCAGCTCAATTTACAATTGTCAAAATGTGGAAATAGCCTAAATGCCCACTAACCCAGGAATAGATTCACAAGCTGTAGTATATGTATACCGTGGAATATACTTGGCCATAAAAAGATGGAGACTTTACATGTTTTGTATTAACCTGGATGGAGGTGAAGCACTTTCTTCTTAGTCAAGTGTCACAAGAATCCAATGTACTCTATTCTTATATGAAGGCAGTAGATGAGCTAATACAAAGCGGGGGGTAGTGGGGGAATGTGCAAGTGGGGAAAGGGGAAGGGGATGGGGATCACAGTGTAGGGCACACCTCTCAGGGGCGGGACACAATTATAAGAGGGACTTTATCTAACAAATGCAATCAGTGTAACCTAATTCTTTGTACCTTCAAATGAATCCCAAACAATTAAAAAAAAAAAGAATCACACACACACGCGCGCACACACACACACACACACACACACAAAAGCATCAAGGTCATCAATGATAAGGAAATACTGAGGGACTCTCCCAGATTGGAGGAAATGAAAGAATCATAAAAACCAAATCTAATATAGGATTCTGAATTGGATCCTGAAACGGGAGAATGATTTTAGTGCCAAAGTTGGTAAAATTCAAATAAATCTGTAGGTATATTACAAAAATTTAAAAAAAGTATATAAAACCCATCCTTAGCTTACAAATCCTAAAACAAACAAAACAGGTGATGGATTGGGTTTGGCGATGGGCTGTTGTTGGCTGACTCCTACTTCAAGTAATTCTTTGTAGTTCACAGAGCTCCTTCGCACACCTTATGCCACCTAGTTTTCTCAGCAATCCTGGACGAAGCATGACATTTTCATTTTACTGATGTAATTATCAGAATTTATAGAGTATAAATGAGAACACGTTGGAGCTGCTGATGCAGACTCTTAGGTCTGCGACTCGCAAGGCAGGGAAGTGGCATGTCTCCTGGAGCGTGATGCTTATAAACATGGCACGTCATCTCCTTTACTTAATATGATCGCCCTATCAGGTACGATTATTCCCTTTTCACAGATAAGGAAACTGAGACCAAGTGCCAAGTGGGGTGGCTCAAATGTGTAATCCTAGCACTCTGGGAGGCTAAGGCAGGAGGATCCCATGAGCTCAGGAGTTCGAGACCAGCCTGAGCAAAGTGAGGCTCTGCCTCTACAAAAAAAAAAAAATAGAAAAATTAACCAGGCATTGCGTCAGGCACCTGTAGTCCCAGGTACTTCAGAGGCTGAGGCAAGAGACTTGCTTAAGCCCAAGAGTTTGAGGTTGCTGTGAGCTGTGATGCCACAGCACTCTACTACTGAAGGTGACTCTGTCTCAAATAAAACAAAACAAAACAAAAAAGAAAGAATAAAAAGAAAAATTAGCCAGGTGTTCTGGCAGGCCCCTGTAGTCCCAGCTACAAGGGAGGCTGAAGCAGGTGGATCCCTTGAACCCAGGAGTTTGAGGTGGCTGTGAGCGCGGTTGAGACCATGGCCCTCACACCCCCTGCCGATAAAAGAAACTGAGACTAAAGAATTTACTTAAAAAACTCGCAAAGCTGGGAAAGAAAGAAATGTGCATCTGATTTCCTTTTTGTTCATGGACTTGTTCCTCTAAAGGAAGCATTGAATTTTGTGCCCAAAATAGAAGTGAGGGTTTCCTAGGTTTGCTGATGTTGTGACTGTTTGGACTTTTTGGTTTCCTTGGGGTGGTAGGTCAACAAACATCTCAGACACGGAGTCCTGTTCCTCAGGGTTCACCTGGATCAGGGTGAATGATATGCCCACTTGTCCTAACAGGTTGTGCTGTGGCTGTTTGTTTCCTTGATATTATCAGGATGCAATTCTCTGCACAAAGATGACTCATAGCCTTGCTCATCTACTTGTGGAGAATTCTTAGTTCTTGGTTGACTTTCAATTTTTCTCATTCTAAAGCCTTCTTGTCCTGGTGAAATAATAGCTTCTGCTTAAAGGGACCAATTGTTAATTTTAGTCTAAGAACTCAATAGCCATGATGGGGGTGCACACACACACACACACACATATACACATATTAGGATCATCAGATTTCTGGATTTTTTTTTTATTAAATGATAGCTGTGTACAGATTGTTTCTTTTGTTAAATGTGCCTCCAATTTCATTCACTTTAGTGTGAAATTTAAACATAACATTTCTTCATGCCTCCTAAGTGAGCACTTTGCTCCCCGCCAGGAATACGGAAGTAAATGAGGCGGAGGTCATTCCGATCTGCCGGGAATGAGAAATACAGATATTAAAGGAGTTCTTACAAGTGTGGTCGGAACTGAGAAAGGGTAAGTGGGGGGACACCCTGAGTTCTCAGAGAGTATTCCCTGCTTTGCACGGTCTGCTGAGCATTACTCCTCCTTTCTCTTGTGTGTTCAACTTTCTTTCAAACTTGTATTTTCATAGCGGGCAAGGGTGTTCAAATGTCTTTCATTAAAGCACAAATGAAAAGTTTCCATCCACGTCCCAAACTCAACTTCACATTCCTCCTTCCTGTCGCAGGCAACCTTCTCCCAGAAGAGGCCACACTTGCTGACTCTGTATCTGCACTTTCTACTCACTCTTCTACCCGCAGTGGTCTGGCTTTTTTCTTGATATTCTCCCAAGACACATGGGCTTCTTTGACATTAGTTTCTCCGGGTTTTCTTCCTACCATTTTGCCTCCTCCTCTTCGTTCCCTCTGTAGGTTCAGCCTTCACTACCCTACCAGGAAATGCTGAATTTCCTCAAGGCTTGACTCCTCCGCCATCTTTTTATGTCATGTAGTCTCTGTCAGTGAGTTCACTGATGGCAGCTGCATCACGTCCTCTACATATGCAGATACTTCACACTGACAGCCTAACACAATCTCTCCTTTATTCCAAAACAGTTTATCAAACAGTTCTCAAAATATCCCATTTTGTATGTCTTAAGATACCTCAAACTCAATATATCTAGAGCCAAAGTCATGCTCTTGCTCCAGAAACTTCCAGGGTTCCTTGTCTCCGTGAACAGAACCACCATTCATTCCGGTTTAGAGTTTATCCACCTGGGAGTCATCTTCTGTACTTCCCTCTCTTTCTTCACCTATAGTCAGTCCATCACCCTTGTCTTATTACACATCTCTCTGGCATGTCGATTTTTTCCTTCTCTGTCATCAGCCTCTTAATTCATGTTAAGAACATTTCTGCCTGGAGAACTGTGATGGTTTCCAATTTGTCTCCACACCTATTTTTGCCCCCCTCCAATTCATCTCACTGCTGCCATAATGATTTTTCCAGACCAGAAATTTGAACGCCATATACCTGCTTTCAATATGTTCATTGCCTACCATTGCTTTTTTTTTGTAAAAGACCCAAGTTTTCAATAAAGTTCAGAGAGATCTTAATGGAGTGGATTCTACCTATCCCTGCCCCCATCTCATCCTCTCCTCCTGCTTCTCTTTGCATTCCTGTTACTTTCATTTGGTTCCTTGATTTTTTTTTCAGGTCCCTTCCTGTCATGAGAATTTTCTGCTGACACTGTTAGTTATTCACCTGTTAAAACTAATTAAGATTTATTTACTTAGGAGGCACAGTCTTGCTCTGTCACTCAGTGGAGTGTAGTGGTGTGAGCATAGCTTGCTGTGACCTTGAACACCTGGGCTCAAGTGATCCTCCTGCCTCAGTCTCCCAAGTTGCTGAGACTGCAGGTGTGTGCCATCATGCCTGGCTAATCGTTTTATGTTTTGTAGAGACAGGTCTCTCTTTGTTGCTTGGGCTGTTCTTGAACTCCTGGCTTCAAGTGATCCTCCCATGTTGTTCCTCCCAAAGTGCTAGGATTACAGGCAGGAGCCACCATGTCTGGCTATATTTATTCATTATATATTAGCTCACCTGTTTTAACTGACCAGTCATCACTTACTCAGGAACATTTCCCTTGATCTGCCAGATTACATCAGATTTTATAAGCTCTTCTAGAGCTATGAATCGCCTTTATTTTTAAAGCTCTTTTATTAGTGCTTACATTTGAATGCCCTTATTTGAATAATGTTTCTCCCCTTCTAGAATGTAAGTTCTGTGAGATGAGGAATGGCCTATTTTTACTTCTCCTTATATTCTCAGAACCTATCACAATGTCTGTCACACGCTGGAAGAACAAGTAAGTGAATAAAGTAGCATTTAAGCTGTGACAGGAAGGAAAGTAACTATTAGTTGAGTAAAGATGGGAGGAAAGAACTTTCTGGCCAAAACGAAGAGCATGTCCAAAGACCTGAGGACAAGGGAAGCTCCCAGATGTTTAAGAAGAACATGTTTTTGTGGAGATTTAAAAAAAAAGAGAGAGAGAGCATAGGAGGAGCAGGCAGTTAAACCATGCCTTTTTAAGCCACGGTAAGAATTGTAGGCTCTATCCTAGTGTGGACAATAGAAAGCCTTTGAAAATATGAAATACCTTTGAAATAGCTCAGACTGACCTGGAAACCAATTGTATCAGAAATAGTGGTGGTCAGGACAGGAATGGCAGCACTGGGGATGAAGATCAGTGCACAGATTTAAGAGATATTTGGACCAGTGACGATCAAACTATAGGTCAAAAGCAGTGATGTGCTGAATATGATCATGAGAGCTGGCTGTTAAATTTTAGGACACTGGCAAGCTAGTGCGTTGGAAGTTTGAATTCAACCATGGTGGGGGTATTTATACCAAAGATATAGGCAAATGTTAAACATTAGGTCCCTAAAGCCATGCCTCTAAAAGAGCTAGCAGTTATCATTTGCCAGTCACCCATTGGTTGCTAGCATTTAACCCAAAACACCAACAGAAGAGAACAGAAGAGAAAGCACCAGAGGGCCTTGCATATAATGATGATAAGAACTGTTGGCAAAACTCGTGTCCCAGTTACGTGTAAGTGTGTTTGTGAGTGCACACAAGCACATGCATGCTGGCTGGGTCAGGATGCAAAAGATGTTTTTTTAGTTTACAGTAAAAGAAATTTGACAGGCACTGATTCAGGAAATAGAATTAAGAGAACTTGGTGATTGATTGGATTTTGGCAGTGTGGGAACTGACATGAGTTAAGGATTAATCATAGATTGATGGCTTGATTAGCTGGGTGGAGAGAGCTGCCATTTCCGGAGATAGGGAACACTGCAAGGGAGATGCTTTGAGGGGATGATGAGTCTAGTTTGGACATGCTGAGGTTGAGGGATCTGTAAGGCATCCAAATGGAGATGTCCTGAAGGCAGTCAGTTCTATGGATTTGGACTGTCGGGAGAGGACTGATGTAGCAATGTAGACATCGAGTTCACTGGCAAGAAGACGGTGCTGAAAGCTGAGCAGACTGAGGTCACCCAGGAAGAGCAGAGGGTATAAAGGAAGTGGGCCTGAGAGAAGTCCCTGAGGAAGGCTGAGACTTAAGGGCCAGGTTAAGGGGATGAGGCCAAAAAGGAGGCCAACAAAGGTGGGCTAGTGATGCGGAAGCAAGATAGAAAAGTGTGGTATCTTAAAGCAAAGGGACCAGTGGTCCAAAGAGTAGATAACATCTATGAGCACAGGATATTTGAGTGATGAAAATTATCAGAAAACTGGTTGGCTTTCTACCTGTCAAGTAGAAGCAAAAACCTTTCCGGTTCTAAGTGGTATGTGTACACATATCATTCCAATCTACTTTGGATGCTGACTGGATGTCAATGATGAAAAGTAAGTTTAGAAAAAAGTTGACCTTGTTTAGCTCAGTAGCTCTTTTTGCCACATGGTCAAGCTTCATGGTCTCCCACAGGTCATGAGTTGTGGTGGTCACTGGGACCCTTGCAGAGCTGCAGTGAGGTTGGCTTATCATCCCTTCCTCTGGCTCTGTCACCCTGATTTATTCTGGATGGACACAGGTACCTTATCTTAACTGGTATCTTACCACCTTTCAGATTCTAAGGTTATTTTACACAGAATTCAAAAGTTGCTTTATTATTTACATTTACATAAGGAACTAGGTTGCCTGAGAGGGAGGCTATTAACTCACAAGACACTTTGGACACAGATTCAGATGCAATAATGACTAATAGCTAGCCACACTGAATGCTCTGTGACAGGCATTGTGCTAAATGCTTTATACATGAAACTCTTTGGGGAAGGTGTTATAGTAGCACCATGTTACAGATGAGGACACTGAGGCCCAGAGGCACTGGGACACACACCTCTGCGGTTCAGGGCTCAGCCTGGATGCCAGGCTCCTCTACTGCTCTGAAGGCTGGACTGTGATGAACAGGAACAGGGCTCCAGAAAGCTTCTAATTTGCTCAGCACTGAAATATAATCTAAGTATGAAGTCACTCTGCAAAGTTTTTCTTTTTTTCCCACTATCTATAAAAGTAAGTCATGCTCATTATAGAAAATGTGTGAGATACAGAAATATTGCAAGATGCAAGCTAAATCATTTTGGGTGAAGTTATAACACAAGACTGAGTAGCCTATAAAATTCAGAGATCAGATTTTTACAACTTCCCTTGGTGGCGGAACCGCTGCAGGGATAAAGTGATAAACACTCCCTTCAGAGAAGGCATTGACTTACTTCTCTGGAAACAGTCACATCACGTGTGCATTCAACCTACTGAAATTTACTCTGCTGCATGGCAGGCAATGAGCAGGTGCCCTAGAGAGAGGTAAGGTATGGGATATGCATCAGCTTCTCGCCACAACTCCTGGTACCTCCAACCCGATGCTCCCAAAGGACTTTTCCAGGGCAAGTCTGTGACTTTGGCTCAAATAATGCTTTTGATCTGGTCTTCTCTTGACACTTACCTGTCTAATTTCCATCTGAGCACTGACTGCATGGAGACTGGTTTGTGCTCCACTTTTGAGAAGCCAGAATTCTGCTGGAGTTTTCTGGAGTTTATATACTCATTCATTTACTCAACAAACATCTCTTGAGTCTCCACTCTGTATCAGAGGGCTGAGTGGTGGTGGGGATGAAAAGGTGTGGCAGTGTGGCAGGTCTGCTGAGATTCCCACTGAACAGGCTGCAGGTCCGAGGAAATAGGACGGAGGACCTCTATTTAGATGGAAAGGACTCAAAATGTTCTCCTTGGTGAAGTGCATGGCAGTGCCAGAAAAGTGAATGCATTAATTCACCAGCAAATATCAAACAGAACAAGCCAATCCGAAGCTGTGCTGAAATAGTCTTTAGCTCAGTTACAGATAAAATTACAGCCGTCTTTGTTTTCATATGTAGTGTATTTAGCAGAGTATTTTTCAAGATAGTTTCTGAGGAATAATCATAACTTAATAATTCACCAAAAAAGTCTCAAGTTTTCCTATGGACTTAGGCCAGGTTTATAGAATCTGGGCCCTACTTACACCAGGGCAGGCTTTCTGGGTGCGTACCCTGTGGAGTCACACTATGGCACTGTGCTCAGAAGGGGCCCACGCTTGGTTTAAAGATCTGCTGTCACCATCTCAAAAATCTTAGTAAGGTTTTTGAACAAGGGGCCCCACATTTTTGTTTTACTTTGAGCTTCACAAATTACACAATATGTAATTAATAATAGCATTACAGTCTTATTATACAGTTGATCCTGTCTATGTGGCCATGCCATCTAAACCTCAGATCAATTTCCAGCTCATCACATATTTGTTAGGTCACCTTGAATATTATCTACCTTCCCTGAGTTTCAAGTTCCCACTTGGTAAAGTAGCATAAAGAATACTTCCTCCCTTAGAGATGTACTCATCACATACCGTAGAGGGCTTAGCACAATCAACTTATGTGAGATGAAAAAAAAAAAAACCGTAGCAAATTAAACAAAAGAAAAATTAAAAGCAAATTAAACAGTAGAAATTCCCTTCTGCTGTTTCTCCTTACACAGCAATACACAATATTTTTCCGTACTTCTCACACACAAGAATGTTTTCAAGGTTACAAGTCCCTCCGCCCATCCCCGGGGAAGGAGGCAAATGGTGAGTGTGCCTCCCAGAATGAATTCCTATAATGAGGTAATGAGGGAACGTGTTTTCTCCTTGATTTGAAATCCCAAATATCCATGTGATTTACCCATAGAGGTGGGCCAGTGACCTACTGCACAAGATTTCCCCCCAACACAGCTCCTGAAACATGTCTAACTTTAATGATTTGGAGCTTGTCAAAGCACATAGGTACCAAACATCAAGTTGACACATTGGACGTTGTAGGGAACATGTGTTCTCTCAGGAGGGAGGTGGGGAGTGTGGTCGGTGAGGAAATGTCCTGGCCCGAGCAATCACCCATATTGGCTGCAGCAGAATTGCTGGCCCTGAAAGGGGAAAAGGAAGAACACTCTGAATCCCCCAACAGAATATCAGAATTTTCTGTATTTTGCAGAAATTGTCTTCACAATCTCTTTAGCATATTTTCTGTCCTTCTCTCCACTACATGCTTGTTTTTAGGATTATAATGTCCCAGACATCCCTGCCACAAGAACACCTCCCTTGAGCCTGCTACTTTCTTGGACCACCAAGCTCTCTCTCTCTCTGCTAACCTTCTTTCATAAGGAACAACATTTCCAGACATTTCTGGAGCTCCCGCTTTGTGCTGGTGCCCAACATCAAATCATAGCGAGGCCGACTCTACATTGTTTGCTGCATCCATCCGTCACCGCTGCAAAATGCTTCTCATTTCCTTTTCATTCAACGGAATATGTCTCAGAGCCCAGAAGGTGTCAGAGGTGAACGTAGCAGTTTGTGAAGTACACGTGGTCCCTGCCCTTGTACAGGGCTCCCGGTCTAGCAGCGATGCGGACGTTTGATGACACCCTTAGATGATACCGATAGATATCACACCCTCACAAATGCAAGGGAGGGTGGTGGAGTCAGGTGCTTTTTTTCCCACCGCCAAGTTGAGTTGCAGTGTTCCTTTTTTTTTTTTTTAAAGGTATAAAACACATGAAGATGATTTATTTTGAAATGGCTATGGAAACATGGTATAATGTTCCTTCATGCTAGTCTCTCAACCGTTAGGCAGAGCACAGTTAAAAACCATTGTATTACATTATTATAATTAAAAAAGCAAGATTTAGAAATTGGAAATAGATTTAGTTGTATTATTTTTTGTCTAAAAATAGGAAAAAACTCTAAAAAATTTGAAGCCTCAATGTTAGAAAGTTAGTGAACATATTTCATGTTAACCAGTTTGATGTATTTCAAATTGTATATAAAGCCAGCACATTGTACCCCATAAATGCATTAATGTACACAGCTATGATTTAATAAAAAAAATTAAAAAAAAAAGAAAGTGACTTGAATGTGGTATTTTTGAGATCTTTGGGACAGTTTGTCCCTTAAGATCAGCTCAGTAGCCAGGGTACCGGCCACATACACCAGAGTTGGTGGGTTTGAATCCAGCCCAGGCCTCCCAAACAACAATGACAACTACAACCAAAAAATAGCCAGGCATTGTGGTGGGTGCCTGTCGTCTCAGCTACTTGGGAGGATGAGGCAAGAGAATCACTTAAGCCCAGGAGTTGGAGGTTGCTGTGAGCTGTGATGTAATAGTGCTCTATGAGGGTGACAACAGTGAGACTTGGTCTCAAAAAAAAAAAATCTCTGTTGTCTTTTTATTGTATCAATTATTAAATCTTTTGTCAGAGACAGATGGTATAATGAGCCTCTTTTTTTTTTTTTTTAAGACAGTCTTATTTTGTCACCCTCAGAAGAGTGCCATGGCGTCACAGCTTCAGCAACCTCCAACTCCTGGGCTTAGGTGATTCTCTTGTCTCAGCCTCCCGAGTAGCTGGGACTACAGGTGCCCACCACAATGCCCGGCTATTTTTTGTTACAGTTTGGACAGGGCCGGGTTTGAACCTGCCACCCTCGGTATATGGGGCTGGTGCCCTACCCACTGAGCCACAGGCGCTGCCCATGAGCCTCTTTTTAACTGACAGAAAATTTGTATTAGTTAAGCCTAAGTAAAGTCATAATGTTATTATAATATTTAAAATGCATATTTTGTGGATATACATATTCTATTATCTTCGTATAATTTGTTAGCGATGAATGACAGTATCAGGTGAGAACTGATTAATCGATGGTTATCAAAAGCCTTGTTCTGGAAAAGATTTCACATGAAGAGATGAATAGCATTTTGGACCAAAATTGTGGAAAATAAAACCTTGGAAAATAATTTGGCCCTAAAATATCTTTTTACACAAGGTTTATTTTTAGACAGGCTCTCCACTGGGACATAGTTTGATGTCATGTGTAAAACGTTGTATTGGGAATGTGGAGACACGATCTCTAGACTTGGATCTGTAGTAATTTTTCTGAATGACCTTGAACAAATTGTTTCACTTTTCTAAGTTTCAGATCCTCAGAAGTAAAGTGAGGAGGGAAGGCTGACGTTCTTTCCAATTCTACAAATGCTTTTTTTTTTTTTTTTTTTTTATCATTAGATTACTCCCCTGTTGTGTATGAATTACATACCAGGACAAAACAAATTTGTGTGGATTGAAAAGGATTCTCTTGAGTAGCCCATGTAAATGGGAGCCCTGCATTTTTGTAGGCATTGCAAAAAATGTACTAGATTAATTGATAATTACAGGTTCACATGAGAGAAAAACTCAATTAAATTCAAGTGTGAGGGGGAAGGGGTTGGTAAGTGCCCACTCAACAGGTGTAAGACACAGGTATGTGGCACACTTCCTGGGTGAAGGACACAGAACTCAGACTTTAGCCTTACAAATGCAAACTATGTAACCTAATCGTATGTACTCACATATTAATTTGAAATAATAAAAAAAGAAAACTTACAGGGTACATGTGATGCTTTGAGACCAGCATACAATGTGAATTAATCAAATCAGGGTAACTGGCTAACATCACCTCAGGCATTTACCATTTTTTTGTGTGTTAGGAATATTCCAATTCCACTTTTTAAAATTATTTTAAAATATACCCTAACTGTATCCCATTTACTCACAAGGCTGAGGCAAGAGGATCACTTGAGCCCAACAGTTTGAGGTTGCTGTGAGCTATGATGCTACAGTACTCTCCCTAGGGAGACAGAGTGAGACTGTGTCTCAAAAAGAAAAAAAGTGCCCCTTAATTTGTTGTTGGTTATAGTAACTTTGTTGTGCTATCATATATTGTCTATCTAACTATTATCTATCTAACTATACTTTTTGCATCAATTAACCGGCCCCATTTTATACCCTTCCCAACCTCTGGTCTCTGTCTTCATGAGATCAACTTTATTTTTAAAATTAATATTTAGCTCCCATATAAGAGTGAGAACAGGTGAGATTCATCTTTCTGTGCTTGGCTTTTTCACTTAATTTAATCTTCTCCAGTGCCATCCATGTTGTTGCAAATGGTAGGATTTCATTCTTTTTTATAGCTATACATTATTCAATTGTGTATATGTAACACAATTTCTTTACCCATTCATCTGTTGATGGTTGATTCTAAACCTTGCCTATTATGAATAGTGCAGCAAAAAACATGGGGGTGCAGGTAACTTTTCAATATACAGAATTCCCTTCCTTTGGATATATATCCAGCAGTGGGACTGCTGGGTCATAAGTTTTGTTTTCATGTTCTTGGGAACTTCCATAGTGTTTGTACCAATTTACTTTCCCAGTAGCACTGTATGAAGGGTTCACCTTTCTCCAAATCCTCACCAGCATTCATTATTGCCTGTCTTATTCATAAAAGTCATTTTAACTGGGGCGAGATGACAATCTTATTTTAGTTTTGATTTTCATTTCTCTGACAACAAATGATGTTGACCAATTTTTCATGTTGACTGTCTCTATTAGATAAAATAGATTTTGAGAAAAAACCTGTAAAAAAGAGACAGAGATCTCAGCAAGATTCAGCAAGAGGATATAATAATTCTAATTATAGTATATGCACCCAACACTGGAGCACCCAGATATACAAAGAAAATATTATCAGAACTAAAAAGAGAGAGATACCCCCAATGTAATAACTGTTGGAGAACTCAATACTTCATTTTCAGTGTTGGACTGATCAGCCAGATAGAAAATTAACAAAGAAACATGGGCCTTAATCTGCACTGTAGACCAACTGGACTTAATACATATTTACAGAATGTTTTGTCCACAGCTGCAGCACACACGTTCTTCTCCTGAGATCATAGATCATTCTCAAGGATAGATCATATGTTAGATCACAAAACAAGTCTTGAAAAATTAAAAAAAATGGGAAGCATTTTCTCTGACTACAAGTGACTAAAACTATAAATCAGTAACAAGAGAACTGTTGGAAACTATAAAAACACATGGAAATTAAATACTATGCTCCTGAATGACCAGTGGGTCTATGAAGAGATGGAGAAGAAAATTTAAAACATTTCTTGAAATATATGAAAATTAAAACACAATATATGAAAACCAATGGGATACAGTGAAAGCAATGATAAGAGGAAAATTTATAGTGATTAAATGCCAACATTAAAAAAGTAGAAATGCTTCAAATAAACAGCCTAACAATGCATCTCAAAGAACTACAAAATAAGAGCAAACCATATCCAAAATTAATAGAAGAAAAATAATAAAAATTAGAGTAGAAATAAATGATATTGAAACAAAAATACAAAAGATTAATTAAAAAAATTAAAACCAAAAACAAAATTGATGTACCTTTTGCCAGGCTAAGAAAAAAAGAGAGAAGATGCAAATAAGAAAAATCAGAGATGATAAAGGAGACATTACTGCAGAAATTCAAAGGATCATTAGAGACTACTATGAGCAACTATATGCAAATAAATTGCAAAGCCTAGAAGAAATGGACAAAGTCCAACTCACACACAACCTATCCAGACTGAGCAAGAAGAAATCCAAAACTTGAATAAACAAATACCAAGTCACAAGAAAGAGGCAGTAATGAAAGTAAAGCTCTGGACCTCATGGTTTATTTATTTATTTTTTTATTGAATGGTAACTATGTACATTAATGCAATTCTGGAGTACAGTGTGGGGTTTTCACATGCAATCTGAAATACTTCCATAAAACTGGTCAACACAGCCTTCATGTCATACTATCAGTTATTGTTTTAAAACGTTCACATTCTACTCTTAGAAAGATTCACTTATACCCCAGTAAGAAAAACCTCTGAAGTGATCCCTCCAATCCCCCTCCCTCCACCCAGACCCCCCTCCCTTCTCCTCCCCCCTCCCCATATTCTTAGGCTATTTGGTTATAGCTTTCATATAAAAGGTATAAATTAGTTTCATAATAGGGGTGTGTACATTGGATACTTTTTCCTCAATTCTCATGATACTTTGCTCAGAAGAACAGTCTCCAGCTCCATCCATGTGAACATGAAGGACGTAAAGTCTCCTTCCTTCTTAATGGCTGCATAGTATTCCATGGTGTACATATACCACAGTTTATTGATCCATTCATGGATCGATGGGCACTTGGGCTTCTTCCATGACCTGGCAATTATGAATTGGGCTGCAATAAACATTCTGATACAAATATCT
>CAUYQV010072352.1:0-29950 GCA_963574575.1 Galagoides demidoff | reverse complement strand
TAAAGGACATGAAAGATCTCTATAAAGAGAACTATGAAACTCTGAGAAAAGAAATAGCTGAAGATGTCAACAAATGGAAAAACATACCATGCTCATGGCTGGGAAGAATCAACATTGTTAAAATGTCCATACTACCCAAAGAAATCTATTGATTTAATGCAATCCCCATTAAAACACCTGTGTCATACTTTAAAGATCTGGAAAAACTAGTACTTCATTTTATATGGATCAGAAAAAAACTTGAATAGCTAAGACATTACTCAGAAATAAAAACATCAGGTGGAATCATGTTACCAGACTTCAGACTATACTATAAATCTATAGTGATCAAAACAGCATGATATTGGCACAAAAATAGAGAGCTAGATGTATGAAACAGAATTAAGAATCAAGGGATGAACCCAGCTACTTACCATCATTTGATCTTTCATAAGCCAATTAAAAACATTCAGTGGGGAAAAGACTCCCTATTTAACAAATGGTGCTGTGTGAATTGGCTGGCAACTTGTAGAAGACTGAAACTGGACCCACACCTTTCACCTCTAACAAAAATTGACTCTCACTGGATAAAAGTCTTAAACCTAAGACATGAAACCATAAAGATTCTTGGAGAGAGTGCAGGGTAAACATTTGAAAAATTGGCCTGGGAGAAAACTTTATGAGGAAGAGCCCCAGGGTAATTGAAGCAACACCAAAAATACATTATGGGGATCTGATCAAACTAAAAAGTTTCTGCACCGCCAAGAACATATTAAGTAAAGCAAGTAGACAGCCCTCATAATGGGAGAGGATTTTTGCAGGTTACGTTTCCGACAAAGGTCTGATAACCAGAATCCACAGAGAACTCAAACTTATTAATAAGAAAAGAACAAGTGATCCCATTTCACTATGGGCAAGAGACCTGAACAGAAGCTTCTTCAAAGAAGACAGGCTCATGGTCTACAGACACATGAAAAAATGCTTGTCATCTTTAATCATCAGAGAAATGCAAATCAAAACCACTTTGAGATACCATCTAACTTCAGTAAGAATAGCCCACATCACAAATTCCAAAACTACAGATGCTGGCATGGATGTGGAGAAAAGGGAACATTTCTCCACTGCTGGTGGGAATGCAAACTAATATGTTTCTTTTGGAAAGAAATTTGGAGAACACTCAGGGATCTAAAAATTGACCTGCCATTGGATCCTGCAATTCCTCTGCTAGGAGTATATCCCAAAGACCAAAAATCACTTTACCAAAAAGATTTTTGCACCAGATTATTCAATGCAGCTCAATTCATAATAGCCAAGTCATGGAAGAAACCCAAGTGCCCATCAACCCATGAATGGAGACTTTACCTCTTTTATGTTTACATGGAGGAACCTGGAACATATTCTCCTGAGTAAAGTAACTCAAGAATGGAGGGAAAAGTATCCAAGGTACTCAGTACTTCCATGAAACCAACTTAGATTTACTCACACTTTCTTATGAAAGATAGAACACAACTATAGCCCAGGATGAAGGAGAGAAGTGGGAAGGGAGGGTGGGGGGAGGTTTGATAGGGGGAGAGTAAAAGGCGGGACCACACCCATGGAGCATATTGCAAGGGTACAAGTCAAATCTGTCAAGTGTAGAACATAAATGTCTAATTATTTTATAGATTCCTTTTCTACATATTATTTATTTCTATAAAGAAACATTACTTATAAATATGGACAATGATTACATAATCAAAGGCAATAATTCTGACAATCATCAGTGAAGTATAATATGATACCAGTTGACACTGTTATTTTGTTTGAGCAAGTCCTTTTATTTTTATTTTTTAATTTACTAGAGTAAATAAAAGGAGAACAGACAGGCTGTTGGCAAGAATTGATCTGGCTTTGGGCATGCTAGATAGTCTCAGTCACTTCGTTTGGATTTTATGTTCTAGGTTTTGTATCCAATACGTGAGTTACAGGGGATTATATTACTCTTCTAACTTTCTCTCTGACCTAGATAGCTCAGTACTTTGTACAGAAGGATGGTCTAGAGCTAAAGACTTCATTCTTATTGGGGCCAAAGTTTATATTTTAAAAAGTCAATTATTTAATTTCTGCTTGAAATTCAAATTAAAGATACAAAGAAGAAACCTTTTTTGAAAGGGCAAGAAAGATCTATAGCCCTAAGAATTTAAATCTCTGAAAACGGTGAGAATTATACCTGACAAAAAAGTAAATGCTAAATCAGTATTGTGGAATGAACACGGAAATTGTGAGATTTTAAATATATTTCCTTTAAGTAATCAAAGTTTTATACAATGTCAACAACGTGTGGGCACTAATATTATAGAAATAATCTAGATTCTCTACATTTCATAATCTATATTCTCTCTAGATTCCTTATACTTTATTATCATTACTACAATACAAAGCAGACTAGGTTAAGGCCATGAGAAGTCTAAGCAAAGTGAAAACAGCTTCAAAAGTAGGATTGTATCATGTATAACTGCCAAGTACTAATAGTTGAAATATAAATAAGACACCTGTAAGCCACCAAGATACCATAGAGCAATGGGCAGTGGGCCTGAGGAAATATTCACAAACCAAGAAAAGCAATTAATCGGTAAACATGTGAACATATGTTCAAAGTGTAGAGAAATGCAACTTTATTTTATTTTACTTCATTTATTTATTTTGAGACAGAGTCTCACTTTGTCACCCTGAGTAGAGTGCTGTGGCATCATACCTCACAGCAACCTCAAACTCTTGGGCTCAAGCAATTCTCTTGACTCAGCCTCCCGAGTAGCTGGGACTACAGGCACTCGCCACAATGCCCAGTTATTTTTAGACACAGGGGTCTTGCTCTTGCTCAGGCTGGTCTTGAACCTGTGAGCTCAAGCAATCCACCCGCCTCAGCTTCCCAGGGTGTTAGGATTACAAGGATGAGCCACCACACCTGCCCAGAAATGCAACTTTAAAACACTCATTTATCCAAGAAGAAAAGGTCACACTAACAGGTATTGCTGAGGACATGGAGCAAAAGGTACGTGAACTTATTTGAGATGCATCTGGTTACAAAGACTGGCAAGCCATCAAACTCTAGTAAGTGCGTGGCCAACCTACACCCAGCAAATCCACCTCTGTGCGTACAACCCAACCAAACTCTTGTACGTTTGCAGTAGGAAATACACCTCTGTAGCATTTATAGAAAAGCAATAGGAGGCAGAGGTAAAAAATGAACCAGTGCGACTTTATATATTACAATTATTAAGTCTCAAAAATATAATCTCAAGCAAAAACAGGAAGTCACATACCGTATTCAAATTACATAAATTCAAATTGCATAAAGTTCAAACTCTAGAAAGCAACAGTGCATAATACTTAAGATACACAAAAATGTCATAAATGTAGGAAACCTGCACATAGAATTATAAACATGAAGGTACTTCTGAAGTAACTACATCAGGATGCACTGCAGGCTTCAATTTTACCCATTTTGTTTCTTAAAAAAACATGATAACACTTATAGCAAATTATTATTTTTTGAATTATTTTTATTTATTTTTTTATTGTGTCATAAACACATAGATCATTTATACATTAATGCATTTATGGGGTCCGATGTGCTGATTTTAAATACAGTTTGGAATGCTTACATCAAACTAGTTAATATAGCCTTCATCGCATTTACTTAATTATTGTGTGAAGACATTTATAGTCTATACTGAATAGAATAGACATGAACCCTTGTAATATGAACCATAGGAATGGTCCCACCATTTACCCTCCTGCCATCAAATCTCCCCCCTCTCCTCCCATCCCCCACCTCTTCCTGCTTATAGCAAATTATTTTTAAAGAAAAATTTATGTTTGAAATATTTCGAATTTTAGAGAAATCTGGCAATAGCAATTGTTGCTGAGTTATAGAGATGTTTTTCTCTCATTTCTTTGGTTCTGAACTTATGAATTAGAAACTCCCTAATGGGCAATCCAAAAACACCATCTAGTGAAAACGTTCGTGTTTAAAAACAGCAGCTCTGCCTCAACCCACATGCCTTGTTGTGGCGTGGTGTGTAACAGCATAAACAGCAAGACCTCACAATGTCCTTTAAGGGCAAAAAGTGATTCATTTATGCAACAGAGGACAATACAATGATTGAAACAAATGAACCAGATGTTTGTGGTAACAAACATAAATATCAGATACAACTCTTGTCTGTAAAAAGTCTCAAACAGGTCTTCAACTCGACATTTTCTTTTATCTTAAAGGAAAAACTGTACTTGGTACTATTGGTACAATTTAGTAGTCTGAGAATAGGGGTTTATAATATGAATCTGTATAATTTCTGTATATTTGAAATAATACATTAAAAAACTAACACAGCAATGGTAGGTTTGGGACTAGCCTTGAAGTACAAGTTTGAACTTAATTATTACTGCAGGTAATGAATGACAAACCGTGGGAAATTGTAAGAGGAAGGATTAGATGTTTCAAATTGAAATTCAGAGTAATTAATCTAGGCATACAAGGATAATTGAATAGGCAGTAAAAAGAACCATTGGAAAATTACACCAACACTCATGCCTTCAGTTAGAGAGTGAGAATGGTCAACGGGAAAGAGACCAGGGAAGGCTAAGCTACTCGGAGGCAGAACCACAAGACACGCATTAGGCCGGCTCTGAGGAACAGAGAGAGAGGAGTCAGCTTTGCCTCTCAGGCTTAATATTGAATAATTTTGGAAAGAGTCACAGTGTTATTAGAAATATCCACTTACATATGTTTATATGGGACAGAGAAATAATATGTTCTATTTGTACAGTGATATAATAAGAATGTTAAGCAGAAATGCTTTATAAATTTGGATGTGTAAATCTGGAGAAGGAAGTGTATTTATTTAAGAGAGGTTATTTTGCTCAAGCGTTAAAAGATTCTATGGAAAGAGTAAGATGTCTGGGAAGCAGATCACTGGGACAACTCTCGCAGTGGCCGGCAGGGGGCAGGCTGGAGCACGGGAAGCCTGGGAAGGACACAGGCGGGGAAAGGCAGGGAAGGCCGGTGGGCATGAACTCCAGATCCACCAGCAGGGCGGGACAATCCCGTGTTGCAGGCGGAAGGGGTGCATTCAGGGCTGGGAGTTGGTAAGGTATATAGGGGAGGGCTTCCCTGGAGATACCAGCTGTGCTTCCGGTGGCTGGAACAAACTGAAGTGACATTTAAAGGGTTTTGTTTTTGTTTTTGTTTTTTTGTTTTTTTGAATGACAGAAAAGAGCTCGTCAAGCACAGGGCGGAGGCCCAGCACCCTGAGTGAGGAAGCTGAGAAGTTTCAACACAGGGATGGAGCGGGTCATCAGCTTGGCGCCTCCACTCTGGTGCCCACCTCTGCCCACGCATCAAGCCTGCACATCATTTCACCAGACTGATATCTTTACAACAGATTTAATTAGTTACATGAGAATGCTCTACGTTAAAACCCCACCAGACCTTCTCACTTTAATTGTGTCAAATGTAACACTCAGCAAAGTGTTTCCCTCCTGACAAAGAAGTATTGTCCGGATAAATGAAATTAAGTGTAAAATGTATCCAAAATATACTCCCTCAACATGGAAAGTCAAATTAGTGTTTGTTGTTTAGAAATCCAATATCAATAGGTAAAAGGGTGTGGCATCGACTATGTACCAGGCATTCTGAATATTTTCTCTTGTTTATAGCTTGTGATGACCCCATGGGAGTGGACCATCTGGGCTTGATTCTTATCTTGTTATGTATGAGGAATGGAGCTGGAAAGCCAATGGACTCAAGGAAAGCTTTTCCTCTGCGTTGTACTCTGATGATATTCAGAGCTTAGAATTCTAGAGCTGGGGCTTAAATAATATTAATAATCTGAAGTAGTGAATGTTCGTGCAGTAGAAGTCTGTGGAGAGTTGTTTCAAAGAGTTGTTTCTGTTATTCAAAAAAAAAAAAATCTTTAAATGGTGCTTCAATTTGTTCCAGCCTCCAGAAGTACAGCTAGTCTCGCCAGGAAGCCGTCCCTTCTGAGCCTTCCATTATACACGCACCTTACCAATTTCCAGCCCTAAATGTGCATCTTCTGTCTCTAATACCTGCTTGTCTCACCCATCTGGAGGGCCTGGAATCCTCCATCTACGTTACAAAATCACATCAGCTATCATCAATTAATGAGATGGAAGAAAAGCCATTTCAGAGTCATACTACAGGATGTAAGATGTTTTGTAAGGATTTTTCATATTACAAAAAGTAAAGACTATTGAGAAAATTTCCTAATTCTTGAGCACACACTAAGTGATAACATGAATCTTAGTGTTTTACAGATGGCAGATGGCACAGACAACACTAAAGTGATCAGGAGATCTGAGGATCATGAGTGACATTACCTCTGAGATTAGGAAATGAGGCCCACAGCAGAGAACAAGCACTGAACAAACCACTCCAAACTACGCTGGAAGAAAATCTATATGAAAAGGAATTTCAACAGTATTGAGCGTTATTAATAAAAACATATCATGTCTGAGTCCTGGTGCCATACCAGTCAGCATCCTCAGAGATACGCCAGCCTGTACTGTGGTGGATGTGTAATAAACCGTCAGAAAAAAAGGTGCAGTGGTTAGTACACGCACTTTGAGAAGGTCCCAGGGATCAGTGTGACCAAGCTGAGCCCTCTGAGTCCCAGTGTGTTTGTGATCTCAGCTCTGTTCACTTCAGAGTCTTCCTATACACAATGAAAATGATGTCTGAGTGGCTCACTGAATAGTGCGGCTGTTTTAAAGGTGAACTATAGGGACCAGCACGTTTAAACTATAACAAAAAGGACAGCAAGGCAACTGGGGGTCTTGTTCTCAACAGAAAATTCTACTCGCTGTAAAACAGTTAGTGCACAATTTTACTTTAAATACTTTATTTTGAAATTCCACTGTAACTACTGTAACTGTTACAAATAAACATGTATGTAAAGAATAGTCAAACCGGCGATGGAGATAAAGAGAACATCACGGTGTGGGAACTGTGGCTGGAGACACCGTCGCAGAACTTAATTCAAAACAAATTAGCCTTTACACCAAAATCTTTTCCCTTCCGTCCCCTCGAAAATGCGCTTTGTGGTGTTTTTTTTAATGTGTTTTATGTTTTTAACGCTAAATTTAAGTGCTTTCACAAAAATTGTTGAAAACAAAATTTATCTAATAGTTGGAGTTGTAAAATTTATTTTGTAAAAATGAAACATTGGATAAAAACTCTTAGGGTTGGGAGGCTGAAGCAAAAGGATCACTTGTGCTCCGAGAGTTTGAGGTTGCTGTGAGCTCTGATGCTACGGCACTCTGCTCAGTGTGACACAGGGAGACTCTGTCTCAAAACCAAACCAAAAAGACCTCTTAGGTAAAACATAAGACATAGGACATACATGGTATACGCCAGGGACCTGCTTTGTGCTGCAATCCAGTCGATACTGCCAATGGTAATTATAAAGGTGGAAGTTACCAAGCGCTTCTATAAAGGGAGTCCTGGACTCCTGGATGTATCAGCCAAAATAGTCATGGCACAGTTCTGAATATAACTTATTCAATAACACAGCAACTGTTTACTGACTTCCCTCTTTTGTTCCAGGCGGAACCAGGCTGGCCATAGGTCTCACCCAATTGTTATATCTTCCTATGTGGGCTTATTGGTGTTAATGTCACTTTTTGGTTTGTTTTTATTGCTTCATCCATAATTTATGTCATATTAGCATATTCTTAATACGTATCAAACATAGATTAATTATCGTTAATATTTCTAATTGAAAAAAAGTACCAAATACATCCAGATTCTTACGAGGCAGAAAACAATTATTTCCTTCACAATTGATGCTGAACCCCACACAAATCATGGATATCCAAATGTTTTAGTTGTTGTGACATTTCTTTAGAAAATAGTGTTTTTTCCCCTCCTCATTCTATTCAGGTACTAAACTTAACCTGTGATCAGAGCGATTATAATAGCTTAAACTTCACAGATACTTTACTTTGTATTCTGGGCACATTTAATCTCATTTTAAATGGGGTTGTGACTAGTTATTACTATGTGTATCAAGCCAGCGAACTGCATTTTAGGGGATGGGAACATAGCTTCAGAGATCTGTCTTTTCCTGGAGGTACAAAAGAAAATTTCACTGGGATGGCACTGAACTCTATCTTGTAAGTTATAATGTTTTCTAAAATTTGGGTCTAGGAATTCACCTCGAAGGCAGGGAAGTTTTTCACTGCTGTTTGTTTCTGGAGTCAATGGACTGTTCAAAGGACTTGCCCCCTTGTAATTAAGGTATTCGGTGGGCAAATGTAGCTTATATAAACCTCATTTCACAGAGAACACTAAATTGCAACTTCAAAATGATTAACTTTTATATTTTCCCCAGTTCTAAGAAAGTCACAAAAACAGTTCTAGCTAATCTGAGCAACTGACATAAACAGACTTAGGCATGATTTACTGTCGTTCCATGGTAAATTTAAGAAATAGCCATTTCTTGACTCACATTAAAAAATTATCGCCATTATATTTACCTTATAAATGTATTCAAATACAAGTTTCATTTTTACATCTTTCTGAGAACTCACTGAGAAAAGCTCCCTTAATACATCAGGCTTAGGTAAAAGTATGAAATTCATCAGATATTATCCTAAAAGAATATCCATGTGCCTTTAACAGAAAATGAAGAGAAATAAGCCCCAAAGTCCATTAAAAATACCAAAAATTATCTAGATCCATATACAGAAGAATGAACCTTGATCCCTATCTCTCACCATATTGAAAAAAAATCAAAATTGATTACAGACTTAAATGTAAGACATGAAACTATTGAAACTACTGGAAGAAAACAGGGCATCACTTCAGGACCTTCATCTGGGCAGATTCACTGAGTAAAACGTTAAAAGCACAGGCAACCAAAGCAAAAATTGACAAACGGGATCACATGAAACGAAAAAGCTTCTGCACAGCCGAGAAAATAATCAGCAAGTGGAGAGACATCCCTCTACAATGGGAGAACATATTCCTTGATTATTCTACTGACAAGGGATTAATAGCTGGGATATATAAAGAACACAAACAATTCTAGGGCAATATAAACAAATAACCCTATTAATAAATGGGCAAAGGATATGATATTTCTCAAAAGTTGGCATACAAATGGCCAAAAAGTATATGAAAAAAATGTTTACCATTATTAATCATCTGGGAAATGTAAATCAAAACCACATTGGGGTATCATCTTCACCAGATAGAATGGCTATCATCAAAAAGACAAAAAAATAACAGACGCTGGTGAGAATGTGGAGAACGGGGAATGTTCGTATGCTGCTGGTGGGAATGTAAACTAGTACAGCTAAACTAGTACAGCTAGTTTACAGTACGGAGGTTCCTGAAGAAAATGAAAACAGAACTGCCACCTGACCTAGCAATCCCACTTTGGGGTCTATCCAACACAAAGAGAATCAGAACATCAGAAAGATATATATATACTCCTATATTTACTACAGCATTAACCATAACAGCCATGATGTGGCATGAACCTAAGTATTCATCAATAGATGAATGGATACAGAAAATAGGGTATAAATGAGGTTGGACAATGAAGTTTGCAAACTCATGCTGGAAAAACAGGTACATGCCTCATTGCTGAATATCACTCTGGTCACCTTTGAAGTGCTCCCCTTGAGAAGTTATGCACCCACTCTGATGTCTAACCACCCTTCAAAGCATTCTCTCTGGGATGAGTTTGCAAACCTAATTCTCCAACCTCTTCTGAGGACAGCTCTGATGATCATTACAGGAAATAAGTTCCAAAACTGCTTTGAAGGATGGGCTTGGCGCTGGTGTCAGCTTCTTAGGGGAGTACTTCAAAGATGTACACAGTGATAGCCAGCATGAGGTATGGAGGACCTTTCCTAGGATGAGTTCACAAACTTAATTGTCCAACCTCGTGTACACAGTAGAAAGTTATTCCTCCATAAAAAGAATGCAAAGCTGTCATTTGCAACAACATTGATAAACTGGAGGTTGCTATGCTAAGTGAAACAATCCAGGCAGAGACAAATAGTGCATGCTCTCGCTCAGATGTGGAAGCTGAAAGAATTGATTTCATGAAGGGCATCAATAAAATGGTGATCACCAGAGATCTGAAAGGTTAGTGGGGAGGAAAAAGAATGAGGGGTTGGTTAACGAGGATGAACGTACTGTCAGATAGAAGGGGCATGATCTTGTGTTTGGTATCAGAATGGGGTGACTATCATTAACAAAAACTTGTTGTGCATTTCAAAATCACAAGAAGAATAGTTTGGAATGTTCCCAACATGAACAAATAAAAATGTCTGAGGTGATGGACAGCCCAATTATCAAGATTTGATCATTACACATTGTAAGCTGGTATCAATATTTCACACATACCCGACAAGTGTGTGCAACCATCGCATACACATACAAATTTTACATAAAAAATAGTGTATTTGCTCCAGCAGTCAACAACCTAAAATGGTTTGTGAGACCAAAGACAGACATATGGAAGTTTGAAAACAACACACTCAAACAGGGCCAAGGTTGTACAGACAACTCCATGGAAGCAATCACGTCATAGTCTTCAGGCATCCTCAAACTATGGCCCGCAGGCCACATGCAGCCCACCTAGGACATTTATCTGGCCTGCCAGGTGTTTTTGCCACTGCTGCCTGTCCTGCTTAGCAGCTGACTCATCCCAGGGCCCACAGTCCGGTCCTCCAATGGTCTGAGGGACAGTGAACTGGCCCCATGTTTAAAAAGTTTGAGGACCCCGACTATGTGAAAGAAGTATGTTGGATTTGTGCTGGCACAACCCACACAGCTCTCTGTGGTGGGCCAGGTTACAAACAAACACTCCATGAGCTCAGAGAGATCAGAACACTGCTCAGTTGGGGAAGACAGGTAACATGTTCTGAAGAGAGTAAAATTTGAGTATGTTCTCGGCTCAGTGCCCGTAGCACAGTGGTTACGGCTCCAGCCACATACACCAAAGTTGGCGGGTTCAAACCTGGCCCAGGCCAGCTGACCAACAATGACAACTGCAACAAAAATAGCTGGGTGTTGTGTGGGGCACCTATAGTCCCAGCTACTTGGGAGGCTGAGACCAGAAAATCACTTAAGTCCAAGAGTTTGAGGTTGCTGTGAGCTGTGATTTCACCGCACGCAACGGAGGGCAACATAGTGAGACTCTGTCTCAAAAAAAAAAAAAATTGACTATGTTCTCAAATAGGTGAAATTTTGAAGCAGGGGATACTAAGGTTCCCAAGTTGTTAAGAACAGAAACGAAGTTGTTAAGAACAGCTGTTTCTCCAACTGCCCACTATACTTTTTGGAAAAACTTAATGGCAGTGGATAAAAAGTCCTCACTTTGAAGGAAATAATTCTCAATGTCTCCAAAAGAAGAGCCATTTTTATGTCCAATTTTAACACTGGCAATGCAAATAATTATTCCATTAAGTCATATTTGCATATTCATGTACTTTTCCAGATAGTTCAATTTCATGAAAAATGCAAATGTATCTTTTCTATGTCACTGTGGCTTGGGTTTCAGAATATCATAAGACTGTTCAGTAAAAACTGTTCATTTCATTATAACAACATGGTTGCCTGTCTTCCTTCCTCCATTCCTCCCTCCTTCCCTTTCCCTTCCTCCCTCCCTCCCTCCCTCCCTCCCTCCCTTCCTCCCTTCCTCCCTTCCTCCCTTCCTCCCTTACCTCCATTCTTTTCTTGAGAAAAACTTATCTAGAAATCTGGAAGGTGGAAAAAAATAGAGTAGCTACTAGAAAGGGCAGTCTGAAATGTCATTAGTTAATTAAATGTGATTAGGTGTTGATTAAGCCAACCACATGATCGGCTCAGTAAATGACGAGTGTATTCACTGAATTCAATCTAAAATCCCTAAAAGTTCTGTAATCCCTAAAGTAATCATTTACAGTTTAGTAAACTTGGATTTAATAAACGCATTGCATAGGTGAGGTAAATAGTTTTGACCTGTCTTGTGTGATGCCCAAAATATTGCTTTTCTTACTGTTTTAGATTATTTTTCCAAAATCAGAATTTGTCTTGCAAATACTTTAACCTTTAGGTGCTTAAAATGAAATTATGCATGCTTGCAGAGATGTTCTATAAAAAAGCAACCCAAAACATTACACAGTATCAACAAGGCTAGCTATATGAACTCACTGTACCACACTGTGAGTTTAGCTACTGACTTAAAATTGTACAGAATAAATACTTGGCGTGCATCTTTACAGACCATCCCTCTTCATCTATGGTCTTGCTGTGAGTGGAAGCTGACAGTCCATAGACCAAAATTTATCTTTTGTCAACTTGAGTTTCACACATGAACTAAGGATTACTAGAAACGATTTGAGTAATTATTTTCTTCAGTTCCCAAGAATTGCACAGTCACTATCCTTTTCCATATAGGAAAGAAATTAACTTATTACGCACATTGTAAGAACTGAGGCATTAGGCTTTCTTCTCTCATGAAAGGTCAATGTAGAAGGGCTGTCCATGTGTGTTTCTTTAAAAAGCGCCCTTCCAGGGGGCTTGCAGAATCTGTCAATCAATTCTACCTCTCAAGGGTTTGGAGTATCCTATACCAAGTACTGTTTTTAATCTTGTAAAATACTATTTTACTCAATAAAACATAATGAGGCTAGCATTCATATATCTACTTTACAATTATGAAAAGTGAGGAGGTATTTGATTCTTAGTGTTGATTACACAATTTGTTACTGACAGAGTTATGAATCAAACCCCAGCCAACTGATTCTAAAAGAGCACACGTTTCCAAGTTTCTACACTAGTCCCCCTACAGTTATGCCCCCAACAGATTACTTGTCATGTTTGTAAAATGAGGCTACATTTTGATTCTCTTTCTTACATTTTTTAATTGTTTTATTTTGAGATAATTGCAGTCATACACATAGTTCTTAGTAATAATACATTGACCCTGCATACTCTTTACCTAATTTTCCCATGTAGTAACTTCTTAGAAGTGTAAAACCCTAGCCCTGTGTCATAAACAAAATCTTGAGTATAATGCATGCTTGCAGAGATGTTGAGGAAAAAATTGATAAATTCATCTAATCAGAAACCATTTCCTCACCCAAAGGACCCCTCACGTTGCACATTTCAAACTGCTCCACCTCACACACAACCACTGCTCCTTCTCTCCTGTCCATGATGTTTGGCTACTAATTATCTTTTTTCCTATAATTGTATTATTTCCAGAATGCTGCATGAATGAACTCACATAGTATATAATCTTTGAGGCCTGCTGTTTTTCACACACTGTACATAATTCTTTTGAGATTCATCATGACTGTGTGTATCGTTAGTTTAATCCTTTTTCTTGCCTAATGTGAAGGATAAGACATAGAACTTGTTTCTTGCCTAATATTGCATAATATGAAGGAGAGGAGGTTGTTCAACCATTCACTTAAGGATGAACATCAGCTTTGCTTTCAGGTTGGAGCTCTTACAAAAAAAAAACAGCTAGGAAGATCCATAAATAGGTTTGTGTGTGAGCACAGTTTTCATTTCTCTGGGATAACGTCTAGGAGTGCAATTGCCATGTCTTCTGGGAGCTGCATACTGAGGTTGTTAAGAAACCGCCAAATTGTTTTCCAGGATGTCTGAACCACTTTCTGCTCCCACCAGTCAAGTCTGAGTGACTCAGCGCCCAGCTCCTCTGCGTTCTCACCAGCATTTTTTTCCCCCCAAGCCTTCTGCAATAGTGATGTCTCACGGTGGTTTTAATTTGCATCTCCCTTCTGGCTAAGGACGCCAAACAACTGTTCATCACTTACCTGTCGTCCATGTATCACCTTTGGTGAAATGTCTGTTCATGTACTTTGCCTGTTTTCTAATTGCATTTTTTATTATTGTAAAATAATTTTGTACAGTTAGAGATTTTTTTATACATGTCCTTTGTCATATATGTGTAGTTTATGAGGATTTTCTCCTAGATGATAGCCTGTCTTCCTCTTCATGGGGTCTTTCAAGGAGCAAAGGTCTTTAATTCTGATTAGATGAATTTATCAATTTTTTCCTTTTACCGATCATACTTTTGGCGTCGAGTCTAAGAACTCTTTGCCTAGTCCTACATTTTCTTCTAATGTTTTTTTCTAAAAGTTTCCCAGTTTTATGTTCTACATTTATGTCTGTGATCCGTTTTGAGTTAGGAGGTGAGAGGTTCATGTGGAGTAGCACTTAGTGAAGTTGGCTTTGGTACTCATTTGCTTGAGCAACACTTGTTGAAAAGGTATCCCTCATTCGTGTGGGTGTGTAAGTGGTTATACATTGGTTTCATATTAGTATTAAATATATTGTATACATTTTTCCCCATTCTTGAGATACTTTACTAAGACGCCTGTGTTCCAACTTCATCCAGGTAAACATAAAAGATATCTAGAGTCCGGCTTGGGGGAGAGAGTAAAGAAGGAGAGGGGAGGGGAAGGGGGAGGACGATTGGTGGGAGCAGGGAGGGCATTTGGTGGGATTTCAGCTAACGTGCACAGTGCAAAGGTGCTTCAAAATAACATAGAGTAAATTTTCATTGTCTTACCACAAAAAAATAAGTAAGTGAAGTGATGGTGAGGCTATGTTAATCAGTTTGATTCAAGCATTCCACATTACATATCAAATCACCACACTGTACCCCATAAATGTATCCAGTTATGATTTTAATTCAAAATTAATAAAAAAGAAAAGTGGTCAGATATCAACAGTTTTGTGTGGGTCAACTTAAGACATTGGGTGTTGTTATGCTTTCAGTGTCAGGAGGTAGGTACCTGCTATGGTCTGAATGCATCCTCCCAAAATTCTTATGTGGAAACTTAATCACCAAAGTGATAGTACAAAGAGGTGGGCCCTCTAGGAACTTATTAAGTCCCCAGGATAGAGCACTCATGAATGATTTTAGAGACCTTATAAAAGAGGTTTGAGGGAGCTGTTTGCCCTCTTTACCGAGTGAAGACACACAGAAGGTGCCATCCAGGAGAAACAGACCCTCCCCACACCCCGAATCTGCTGGCACCTTCTGCTTGGACTTTCCAGCCTCCAGACCTGTGAGCAATAAATTTATGTTGTTCATTTAAAGAAAAAGAAAGGCATCCCTCTTTATTGAGTTCTTCTAAATAAATCTTTGCCAAAAATCTGTTAAGTGTAGTTGCGTAGGTCTCTATTTAAAACAAACTTTTTCTTAATTATATGATCTGAATGTATCCTTACATCTAAGCTTGTACAAATCTCCACGAGTGAACAGAAGAATTCACTAAAGATGCTCTAACATCCAAGCTAGGAGTGACTGCACGAGATAATGTATTCTGCTGCCTACAAATCGCTACGCACAAATGGTTAATATTCCTTACTCCGAGACATCAATTACTTTAAGATATTCTAAAATTTAACTGGGTAACATCCGATCATTTCATTTTATTAGTTCTATGTATTATTTGTAAGCAACAGAAGCAGAAAGTGGCTGATTCAGATAGAAAGAAATGTATGAAATTTTTCCTTATTTCGAATTAGGAATAGAGGACTGGAGAATCGGGTTTAAGACTAAGTAACCATAAATGATCTCTAAAATCATTAAAGTGGGTGGATGTGAATATTACCTTTAGACACTCTGTGCAGTAATTTGCATTGTTTCTATTTTTGCATCAATAAGTTGATCCGGCAGAAATGATCACTCTGCTCTGTCCTCCCCTGTGAGGCTCCCGCCACTGAGTCGCCTCCTCTGTCACTAACTCAAAGTCTGTCTCAGGTTCTGAGCTAACTCGCTTCCTCATGCCCTAACTAAAAGGGAGACAAATACTTTTCACAATTTATTTTCCATAACACAGGGTATTACTTTCTACCTTCAACATTTATAACGTGAGAGTATTATCCAAGTGTGAAAAAGAGACTCAAACGCTAGGTAAAAAAACTAGATGACAAGTGGCAAATACAGCCGTCCATATCGTTAGGTTGTCACTTTTGGAGATGTAGTTTAACCTACTCATCCTAGCTAACTACAGTTCTACGGTAACATCACATATACTGGCAAACACTGGCTTTGAAAATTATTCTTGCAAAAGTATTTAATTTGTTATAAAATCATGTGGGGATACTAAAAGCAATCCAAACACAAATAATTCTCTTGTCCAGAGATCAATTAAATTAGAATCTCTGGGAGCAGGTCTTAAATACCTATGACTGGTTACTCAAACAAACAAACAAAAAACAAAGGAGAAAACCCCTCAAAAACTCTTCTCCTATGATGGCAATATACATCCAGTGGTTAATATATGCCAAAATTCTGTTAAGTGTAGTTGTGTAAGTCTCTAGTTAAAGCAAACTTTTTCTTAATTATATGCTTTGAATGTATCCTTCCAAAATTCATATGTGGAAACTTAATCACCAAAGTGATAGTACAAAGAGGTGGGCCCTCTAGGAAATTATTAAGTCCCCAGGACAGAGCACTCATGAATGATTTTTTAGAAGGATGCATTCAGACCAGAGCAGGTACCTACCTCCTAGCCCTGAGAGCACAACAATACCCATTGTCTTAAGTTGACCTACACAAAACTGTTGATACTCAAACAAACAAAAAACCAAAAAAAATAAAACAGGAGAAAAACCCTCAAAAACTCTTCTCCTATGACAGCAATATACATCCAGGGTTAAGAACCACTGTTTTAAGGAGTGAGACCATTTGGCTATACCCACTGTCCAATGCCTAGGCAGGCTTCTATCTGCTTCTTGTCTCTCCCATACCCTCCATTTTTATACAAAAGCAGGTTATACACACATGTCTACATGGAATGATTGTGGTTAGTCCTATCACTCAAATACCTTTATTTTTTCTTCTACGTCATTATCATAACCCCCACTTCTGCTACAGAAGTAGGTAACTTGCTCTGAAAATATTCTAAGGCAAGATTATGATAATGTGAGGGTCTCACAATGAGGGAAGCACCATAACCCACTCCCTTGACTCACCAGAGTTCTGGTGGATCACATGATCTTTAGCGCTACACAAAGAAACCATACTATTCAACCAGATGAAAAAGTTCCATTTGTGTTAATGGTGCACTAGACAATTCAGGACAGCACACGTGTAAATGATAAGGCATGCTGGATGCATACAAAAATCATATATTTGAAAGCATGAAAGACCACCAAAAATAAAATCGACAATTTATTCTTATAATAATTTTTTCAAGAAGGATCAAATGACAATTCCAGACCAGAAAATAAAATAATAAAAATTGTTAACAAGGAATAGTTGAATAGTTTTTTTTTTGTTTGTTTTTGTTTTTGAGATGGCGCCTCAAGCTATCCCCCTGGGTAGAGGGTAGAGTGCCATGGCATTACAGTTCATAGCAACCTCCAACTCCTGGGCTCAAGCGAGTCTCCTGCCTCCGCCTCCCAAGTAGCTGGGACCACAGGCGCCCGCCACAACGCCCGGCCATTTTTTGGTTGCAGCCATCATTGTTGTTTGGTGGGCCCGGGCTGGGGTTTCGAACCCGCCACCTTAGGTGTATGTGGCTGGTGCCTTAGCCGATTGAGCCACAGGCGCCGAGCCAACCAGCATTATATTTTAATAAGATCACACTTCCTAAAAATGATGGAGACTAGACCTGAGTGATTAGACTGGGCACAGCAGAAAGGATTTGGAGTTTGGCCAGGAAATCAGAGTGGTCAGTACGTGCTGTTCTTCAACACCGTTTGGCAGCATCTACTACCTAGAGGTCTTTCGGCTTTTGACATGAAGAAATGTGCCTTTGGGCGGCGCCTATGGTTCAAAGGAGTAGGGCGCTGGCCCCATATGCTGGAGGTGGCGGGTTCAAACCCAGCCCTGGCCAAAAACTGGGAAAAAAAAAAGTGCATTTGTTCTGTTCTGATGCCCTCTTCTCTTTCTTCCTTCTAGTTCTCCTTCAACATGTTCGACCACCCAATTCCCCGGGTCTTCCAAAACCGCTTCTCCACGCAGTACCGCTGCTTCTCCGTGTCCATGCTAGCGGGGCCTAATGACAGGTCAGATGTGGAGAAAGGAGGGAAGAGTATGTGCTTGTTTTTATTTTGAATAGTCACCTTTACCGCCCTTTCTGCGATGCTTGTAGCCTTCAACAGTCCTGACTTTGCATGTGGGAGCCAGAAGCTAGAATTACTGTGGAAATGGTGCTTGTCTCTGTCTTGCTAACTGGGAGTGGGTGGGGTACTAATTAATGGTTAGATTGTGGCTGGTAGCCATTCAGTTCCCCAAAACAAGATACATCAAGTGAAATTCTTTTTTTTTTTTAAGACAGAGCCTCAAGTTATCCCCCTGGGTAGAGTGCCATGGCATCACAGCTCATAGCAACCTCCAACTCCTGGGCTCAAGCGAGTCTCCTGTCTCAGCCTCCCAAGTAGCTGGGATCGCAGGCGCCCGCCACAACGCCCGGCCATTTTTTGATTGCAGCCATCATTGTTGTTTGGTGGGCCCAGGCTGGGGATTTGAACCCGCCGCCACCTTATGTGTATGTGGCTGGCGCCTTAGCTGCTTGAGCCACAGGCGCCAAGCCTCAAGTGAAATTCTTTAGGAGAGATCTGTGAAATTCTGGCTATCCTGAAAATACTGTTTAAAACCTTTTTTTGACATAATAGAAATTGCATCTTGTCCTTGGTCTGTTTTTTTCATTTTTACTTTTTTAATACTTCTTAAATGTTCTCTCCACAGTAATTATGCCACCCTCAGCACTGGATCAACTCAGTAAGTATTTTCTTCTAATTGATTTGGGAGCTGATACAGTGATAAATACTGATACAGTGATACAGTATAAATACTGACATCCGGAATTGGCATAAGCTCTGCTGTGCATCCAGACACAGGTGTCCTTTATCAACATCTGTTTGTGAATCATCCCTGGAAGGTGCATGACCAGGCCAAAGGGTGCTTGGTGGTCCTGACCAGGGCCAGGGATTGTCCAGCTTCACGTCTGCCTTGGGTGCTTCAGGTCCCTCCTCTGTCCCACCCCTGGAGTCTCAGGATTCTGTTAGGATTGAATGAAGTGTGAGCATCAAGTTCCAGGGCAGCAGATGCCACTGGATGGGCTCCCTAGGTCTCCTCTGAGTGGAGGAATCACTCAGTTCACAGGAGGGTGCTACAAGGCAGGTTTTTTTTTTTTTTAGAGAAAGAGTCTCACTTTGTTTTCCTCAGTAGAGTGCTGTGGCGTCATAGCTCACAGCAACCTTCAGCTCTTGGGCTTAGATGATTCTCTTGTCTCAGCCTCCTGAGCAGCTGGGACCACAGGCACCCGCCACAACACCTGTTGTTGTGGCTGGTTTTTTGTTGCAATTTGGCTGGGGCCAGGTTTGAACCTGCCACTCTCTGTATATGGGGCTGGCGCCCTACTCACTGAGCTACAGGCACTGCCCTGAGGCAGGTTTTTATCTCATGGGCCTTCTTCCCCTGAACCGGCCCAAGTTCCTGACCCCCACTGCAGTGGCTCCTTGGCATGTCCACACCAAACTTTGGTCTTCACCTAGAAGTTCTTACCAGGGGGGAGAAAGGCCCACAGTTTGTGAGATTGACCCAGACTTCCTTTCTTCCCCAAATCCTGAGGCCATCTGGATGAGAACAATCTGGAGACCCCATGCTGCAGCCCCAAGCTCCCTGGACATGGAAAAATCCCAGTTACAGACAACCCGGGTCATGAACACAACCATTGCTTTTTGAGATTTAGAGGTGTTTGTGGTGTGAATTCCTCCTGTGTAAGGCAGGAGCCTAGGGGCTGTCCGGGGGGGTGGGTTCACACTCAATATTGGGGGCACATGGTGGCAACTCATGGGGAACAGGCACTAGCCCCACTGTCACTCGCGTCAGACCCGCTGCCCCGCCTGACTCTCCAGTAGTGATCTGGCCTCTCCGAACCTTAGTGTCCTGTTCTTTAACTGGGGACATCTCAGTGGTCAGGAGGTCCTGTAGCAGGAGTGTGAACAGATCAAATCCATCTGATGCCAGCCATAGGTAGGTGACCACTCAGCCAGAACAAGCTATGGCTATACCCAGTGGAGGCTGCCACTCAACCGGCAGGTGCACAGAGCCATGGAGCTCACGGCCCTCAAAAAGACCCTGCTGTCACAGGGGAGGGAATGGCTGGGGCTTCTCCCTTTCCAATGTGCTGACCCAGGAACCAGGCCCCCTGAGACCTCAGCACAACTGTCCAGAGAGACTCAGGGACTGGGTCAGTGGGGTGTATATCAGATCAGTGTTCAAACCTTTTTAGTGATGTCAGAAACCCTTTTATAAATGTCCAAAAAAAATCTTACAGGGAGTTGTTTTATAAAATACAGGGTTATTGCTCTGGACAAGGTGAGGGGTACAGAAGGCTCGGGGTACCCAGTACAGTTTGAGAGGCATTGGTCTAAGAGACATGGGTTTCTCTTCCACTTGGAACAAACTCAGACCCAGTTCACCCTGGACCAGCTATGGGTCAGCTCCACAGCTCTACTTCTAAGGAGTGCCCTGGGAATGGAGGGCCTGTGGCCCCATGCTCCAGTATCAGGAGCACCCTTGGTAGCAGGAGGGAGCACCTGTCCCCTGCCACCTCCCTCATGAGATTCTGCCTCCGGAGGCTCTTCTCTGTATCCCAGGCTATTCACTTGGTTTGCTTTATTGAAACTTTCAGGGAGATCCCAGACAGTCTACTTCACCTTTAATGCTGAATGGGACTTCTGTTGATATATTAGGTAAAATGACAAACTAAAGTCTGCCCAGATGGTTGAATTCCCAGACACATCAGCAGCCTGAGTTTGAATCCTGGCCACTCACGAGCTGTGTGGTTCTGGGCATGGTACTTAATCTGCATGCCTTAGTTTCCCCATAGATAAAAGGGAACAGTGATAATGCTACCCTGTTATTCCAGAAAAACTGAACAAGGACTTTGTAGATGGCAAAAACCAGCACCACCATGCATAGCTCCTCAGGCCCCTCCCCCAGGGCCCTGGGTCTCCTTGCCTTCTTGCCCTGTGGTGCTGCCCCTCTCCTGTGTGTGCTCCCTGCACCTCCCGAGTCTGCCATCCTGCAAATCATGTTTGCTTGCCTCCACCGTCTGTGCACCCCCACCTCAAGGACCACCAGAGTGAGGGGACGCCCAGCGTTGTGGCCCTGCTGAGAGCCCACAGGCCTGCGTACTAGGTTCAGCCCCATGCAGTAGCCTGACCTGGGCTCCCTTGCCTTCCTCACTATCCCTACAGCCATCCTGGCCCTATCTGGTTCGTAAACTGCCAGGGCAACTTTGCTCAGGCTGCCCCTCTGCCTAGAGTTCTCTCCCTGGTCTACCTGCCTGGAGACCAGCCTGGAGAACTCGGCCTCCATGAGCCTGTCCTTCTGGCTTTGCCCTGCTTTGCCCACAGCCGCTGAGCATGCTTGTTTTTTTATTTATTTGTTTTGGGACAGGGTCTTGCTCTGTTACCCCAGCTGGAGTGCAGTGACATTGTCATAGCTCACTGCTGACTCCAACGTCTGGGCTCTAGGAATTCTCCTGCTTCAACCTCACAAGTACCTGGACTACAAGTGCACAGCACTATGCCCAGCTAATTTTCCTATTATTCTTTGCAGAGACAGGGTCTATGTTGCTGAGGCTGATCTCGAACTCCTGGCCTCAGGCAGTCCTCTCTCCTTTACCTCCCAGAGTGTCAGGGTCACAGGCGTGAGCCACTACACCTTGTTTTGTTTTCTTTCTCATTTTTCTGTTATAACTAGAAACCTTTAATGGTAGGGATTTTGTCCACTATGTGGTTGGCCTTAAATTATTAATGAATAAGTGAACAAACATCACTTTTTAAAACTGTGATTTCAGGAAATCACAGATCTGTGCCAGTGCCGCGTTACTGAGTCTTCACACTTCATAAGCTCCTCTGGGCCATGCCCTGTGCTGTCACAGGGAGTGGTGTGCCTCCAACCAAGGCGCGCCTAGCGGCTGAGGGGGGATGATTCCTGAGTCTGCATGCCCCAGGGGGTGAGCCTCCCTGGATGGGGGCAGCCTTGGGGACAGGGCTTGTCTTCCCAGGAGCTGTGCCTCACATCCTCTCTCTTTCTTCTAGGCCGACTTAACATCACCTATCCCATGCTCTTCAAACTGACCAATAAGAACTCGGACCGCATGACACACTGTGGCGTGCTGGAGTTTGTGGCTGACGAGGGCATCTGCTACCTCCCACACTGGGTGAGCCAGGCCACTGGGGCTCTGGAGAGTCTATGCCCCTTGGCCTGTCAGGGTGAAGGGCCTTGTAGGCAGGGGCAGCCACGGCTGTGCATGTGTGAGCCTACATCCACTCAGGAGGCCTGGCCTCAGAGCACGTGGCTCGGCTGCTCTGACTTTGCCTGGCAAGAGGAGGGGGATCTAGGACAGTCCCCATGCCTGCTCTGTGCTTGGCTGTGAGGTACATGTGGGGTGCTCTGCTGTGGGGACAGCCTTTGCTTTGACAGTTTTTCAGCTGGTTGCCCTGAAGTCACAGCCAGACTGTTCATCTATGATTTCTTGGGTCACGCTTTTTTAAAATAATGGGAGCAAGACCATGTTTTAAGTGGTCTAGTAAGTAAGATATTTAGGACTCTGTGCTGTTTCCATGTGTCATAATGTGACTGTTTTCAGACACTTGCTTGCCTGTGACTGAGCCTTCCAGAAACACTCCCCCAAGTAGCTCTGGGCATAATGCCTTTTTCCTGTGTCCGGGCACTCTCTGTGTAGTGTTCTGAAGGAAGTCACTGCAGACTTGGTGTTGGGATATCGAGGGCACCTGCAGCACTGAGCTACCCTGGGGCCACACCTCTGAGAGGCCAACAGCAGAAAACCAGTTTAATTCCTTTCTCTGAGATGTCATGCCTCCTGGGAACCCTATCTGGGGGCCTGGAGCCAGAGTTGGAGGGGGGGGGCGCGGGCCCTCTGGGTGCCAGTGCCGCATGGTGGCCGCAGGACCGCTCACTGCCTCCACCCCCTCGTCCTCCCCAGTCTGACATGCTGCCTTCAAAGCCCACAGTGGACCCAGGTGTCCTCTGTGTTGAGGAGTGCGAGCTCCTCAGCTGCTGGACGCCTCTCTTGCTAGTCCCCTGTCACTGGTCAGCACACTGGAGAAGGGGTGGGCTTAATCCTTACTTTCTGAGGTTGAGTGGAGGTTCTTCAGGCCCTGTCCTCCTGCACCAGGTGACCTTGCCATTGGCTGCTGGGGTGCTGCCAGGTCCCAGGCCCAGCCAACGCCTCCCCTGTGGGAGAATGTGTGCCATGCTGTGTCCTGCCCTGCTGGGCGGGCCTGCCTCACCTGGCCTGAGGAGTGCCCTTGCACCTCAAAGCCTAGATACGGCTCACTATCCCCTCCCCCTGCACCCTCCCCAGCTCTTGTGCCCATCCCTGGCTGCTCTTGTGTGTGCCTGCAGGTGTCTCCAGCCCTGAGGCTTGTTCTGCTCAGCCACTAGAGCACCTGGCACAGAAGCTACTCAACATGGCTGAAACACCAGGCAGTGACTACTCCCCAGGCCCCTCTGGAGTGTAGAGGAGAGATAGGAGGTGGTGACACTGAGGGTGCCCTGGACCTTGAAGCTTTGCCTTTAGACCTTGGTGTTTGGTGGCTGTTTGTCAAAGCTCTTGGACCACTTTGGACCAGAAAACCAATTTAATTCCTTTCTCTGAGAAATCATGCCTCCTGGGAACCCTATCTGGGGGGCCTGGAGCCAGCGTGGGGTATGAGGCCACCTCTTCCCGGCTGACCTCTCAGCTCTTGGTGTGTGGTATGGGCAGGTGCCTGGTGTCCCCAGCTGCTGTCCCATGGCCACCATGGGATACGTGAGCAAGTGCTTTCCCTTGGCTGATTGGAAGTTCCGTCCTAGCCGGAGCTCCTGAGCTTCTTCAGGTCACCTAGCCTGGGCTGGCTATTGTAGCAGGTAGAGTCTTGTAGGCTGACCTCAACTGTGACCCCTTCATGGGGTTTGTACACATGCTGGGCCAGGTGTGTGCCTACTGATATCTCGCAGGAGCAGACACAGATTTCCAAAAAAAAGTCTGCCTAAGAGACTATGCACCTGGCTGTGGCAAGCAGACTCAGAGCTGTAAAGCACTTGCACCCTCCCCTGGGCCACCAGGACCCATAGTCACCACAGCCAGGCCTCTCCGTCCTGCACGCCTGCCTGTGGTGTCTGGCAGAGTCAGTGACCACCTGCTGTTTCTCAGCACGCCTCCCTCCATACACTCCATACACGCTCCCTCCTCTCCTATGTCCTCAGCCCCCTGATTCTTGGGCTATTAGAGTCATCTCTTAACTGCTGCTCTGGGTGAAGCTCTCCTGAAGGGAATGGCCCCTGGGGCTCACTGCAGGGCATCTGGTGTGGGCCACAGCGAGGTAGTAAGTGGGGCTCTGACAGGCTGGGATGACTGTTGAACCATCAGGGCTTCCATCTGGGTGGCCAGGTTTACAGAGGCTCCCTTATGTGATTCTCTCTACTCATGGATGTGTTTGGTATTCTTTTTAAGAAGGTTTCAAATAATAAACACAAAATTCCATCCTAGGACACACAGGGTTTCTCATTCCTGGCCTGTGGCCGACTCCTGGCTCCCCGTACACCAGGTGTCCATGGCTCTCATCGGCCACTGTCCACTTTGCTGAGTAGTTTAGTAGAGGCCTGTGGGGGGCTTCTTTGTTGGTTTTCTATAAGCCTCATAGGAGACATCTCTGGGGCCTTGCCACTATCCCATGGCCTCAGCTGTGGTGGGCTATCTCTGAGCAGTCAGCCTCCCCTTGCACTGTCAGCTCCTGCCTCAAGTGTGGCCCTTTGCCCCGTGGTGTTCCTTGCTGTGAGACAGCCTAGAAGTGTAGGGGGTGAGTGCTTGGGGAACACTCTGCCCGTGGGAGGCCCAGTGCCGGTGGCCTGTCTGGGTGACCAGGCAGAGGCCTTGTTAGCACCTTTATTGGTCTTCCTTCCTTCCATGTCACCTGATTTTTTCCTCTTTTGTGATGCTGTATCATGATTAAATTACATGTCTGGTCTCAGGCTCCTCTTCCAGGAACCCAGGTTTAGATCAGCCTGTCCTGTGTGCAGACAGCAGCAGTCGTGGAGGCAAGTCAATCCCCAGAAGTCTCACGTGGCCACTTCTTCCTTTCAGATGATGCAGAACTTGCTCTTAGAAGAAGGGGGCCTGGTCCAGGTGGAGAGTGTCAACCTTCAGGTGGCTACCTACTCCAAATTCCAGCCTCAGAGCCCTGACTTCCTGGACATCACCAACCCAAAAGCCGTGTATCCTTTGGAAATAAAAAGGGTGACAGAGGAGAAGTATGTTGGCAGCCAGTCAACAACAAGCGTTTTGCTGAACCTGCAGCTGCTTTGGGGGCCATATGCTTGTTGGGATTGAAGTTGCTCAGCTGGCAGGTCTCCCTGGCCCTGGCGGAGTGTGCTGTGTGGTCTCGGCCTTGTCTGGTCACATTCCAGGCACTTCTTGGAGGCTACAGCAGAGCTCTGTGATTGGGTTGTGCCACTTGCCACACAGCCCAGAGTGCAGGATGTGTCTGATGGAAGGGTGGGACAGCTCGTATGACTTCACCCCAGTGGTGGGTAGCAGTGATGAGCACGTTTCTGTCTCTTCGTAAGCAGAAGGGAAGGAAGGAGCTAGGTTCTAGTGGACTTTTTTAGGCAGGCATTTGTGTTAGGAAGTAGATGGGCTGGCTGAGGGGTGTGCTCTGCTCTGTGTGTGCTGTGATTGCGCACACCAGCTCCATGGCTCTGGTTTGCCTTTTTTTTTTTTTTTGAGACAGTCTCACCTTGTTTCCCTGGGTAGAGTGCCATGGCATCACAGCTCATAGCAACCTCAAACTCTTGGGCTTAAGCTATTCTCTAGCCTCAGCCTCCCATGTAGCTGGGACTACAGGCACCCACCACAATGCCCGGCTATTTTTATTTTATTTTTTGAGATGGGGTCTCACTTTTTAGCTCTCAGTAGAGTGCCATGGTGTCACAGCTCACAGCAGCCTCAAACTCTTAGGCTTAAGTGATTCTGTATCTTCAGCCTCCTGAGTAGCTGGCACCTACCACAACATCTGGCTATTTTTTAGAGACGGGGTCTCGCTCTTGTTCAAGCTGGTCTTGAACCCGTGAACTCAGGCAATCTGCCCGCCTTGACCTCCCAAGTACTGGGATTACAGGTGTGAGCCACCATGCCTGGCCAAAAAATGTATTCTTATAAAAGAGACAAAAGCTCAGCTGAACAAAATGGAGAGGTAAAAAGTTAAAAAAAAAAGCAGCCTCCCTCCCTGTCAGCCTGCTTTCACCAGGCCTCCTTAGATGCGCTGCTGCTGGTCAGTGGGCCATGTCCTGGGTGCAGATGGCTGTGCTCAGTCCTTTACTGACCCAGTCCTGGACATGATGGCATGTTGGGCTCCCAGCTGGCCAGGTCCTAGATGAGGGGATTGTGTGCACACTGCCTACAGTATCATCAGTGGTGGAGGCTTCCTGTTCCACAGGCAGGGGACGTCCTTCGGAGGGCTGGGTCACTGAGTCCGCAGGTGCTGAGCTTGCGTGGCTGTTGGTGACTGGGAATGTGGCCTACCCTGGGTTTTCTTAGGTGTTGGGATGCAGACTCATGCTTTCACAGTGCAGTTGACTTAGTTTGTGGAGAAAGGGAGTCAGTTTCATCATTGGAGAGTTGGCCTGGTGTTCCTTGGTCAGCTGAGGGTCTGGATGAAGCTTTCTTAGTACAGAGCAGAGAAGTACAAGCAATTCTGGGTCTGACCCTTGGCCCCTCCAGCTGTAGGGTTACGGGGAGGCACGAGGGAAGGGCACCCCTACAGTGTGCCATTTCCTGAGCAGAGGCAGCAAAAGCCTGCCACACACAGCACTTCCCACAAAGCTGTGTTGTGGAAAGCTTTGAGCAAGAGAAGGGAACCTGGACAACCCTGCTCTGCCAGCCTCTGAGTTCGACTCTGGGAATCCCGGCCAGGATAGGGCATGTCACGGGCAGATTCCGGAGGCATGCTTCATGTCTGACTTCTATGTAAAAATAGTTCCACAAATTAATGATGACGATGTAGTTAAAATAGTCCATGTGAATAGACATTTCCTTGTGTGGGCATTAGGGTTGCATAGCTTTTAAAAATTTGTACTTTTGGCTCAGCACCTGTGGCTCAAGTGGGTGAGGAGCCAGCCACATACACCTAAGGTGGCGGGTTCGAATCCAGCCCAGACCCGCCAAACAACAATGACGTCTGCAACCAAAAAATAGCTGGGCGTTGTGGTGGGTGCCTGTGGTCCCAGCTACTTGGGAGGCTGAGGCAGGAGACTTGCTTGAGCCCAAGAGTTGGAGGTTGCTGTGAGCTGTGATGCCACAGCACTCTACCCAGGGGGACAGCTTGAGGCTCTGTCTCAAAAAATAATAATAACAATAATAAAAATAAAAATTTGTACTTTTATAAAAAGGGCTTGCTGGTTACTTCTTCCTTTTTCATTTTTATTTTAGAATATACCCCTAAAATTTGGTTATCAGTTTAAAAGATAGAAACAACAGGCTGGCTCTGATATATGTGGGTGTCAGCCACGTACACGAGAGCTGGCGGGTTTGAATCTAGCCTGGGCCTGCCAAACAACACTGACAACTACAACCAAAAAATAGCTGGGCGTTGAGGTGGGCACCTATAGTCCCAGCTACTTGGGAGACTGAGGCAAGAGAATTGCTTATGCCCAAGTGATTGAGGTTGCTGTGAGCTGTGACGCCATGGCACTCGACCAAGGGTGACAGCTTAAGACTCTGTCTCAAAAAAAAAAAAAAGAAACAGTAGGCTGGGCTCAGTGGCTCAGTGGCTCATGCCTGTAATCCTAACACTCTGGGAGGCCAATGTGCAAAGATTCCTTGGGTTCAAGACCAGCCTGAGCAAGAGTAAGACCCTGTCTCTACTAAAAATGGAAAAATTAGATGGGTGTTGTGGCTGGCGCCTGTAGTGTTAGGTACTCGGGAGACTGAAGCAGGAGAATCACTTGAACCCAGGAGTTTGAGTTTGCTGTGAGCTAGGCTGATGCCATGCATGGCACTAGCCTGGGCAACAAAGTGAGACTTTGTCTCAATTACCAAAAAAAAAAGTTGGAAACAATAGGAGTATAAATGAAAGAAAGCATCTTTGAACATTTGAGGGACCCTCATTCAATCTTTTTTTCTTCTGTGCTCCCTTTGGATTTTTTTATTTCTATTTATGTATGTATGTTTGTATGTATTTTTAAGACCCTGGGTATAGTGCTGCAGTGGCATCATAGCTCACAGCAATGTCAGTCTCTTGGGCTCAAGAGATCTTCTTGGCTCAGCCTCCTGAGTTGCTGGTATTACAAACACCTGGCAAGGGTTTTTTTGTTTTTTTTTCCTATTTTTAGTAGAGACAGGTTCTTGCTGTTGCTCAGGCTGGTCTCAAACTCATGAGTTTAAGCAATCCACCCCCATCTGCCTCCCAGAGTGCTAGGATTACAGGCATGAACTATTCCCAGCCCCAGAAAAGTTCTAAAAATTACCTTTATTTTAAAGGTATAATTTATATATAACAAAGTGCACAGTTTTCACCAGCTTGACAAACACATACACCCATGTAATGTCTTCCCAGAGCATGCTTTCCTGCCAGTCCGTCCCTAATCCCTGGCCCCAGCACCCTCTCAGCTGATGTGCAGCCTCAGAGATCTTTCTCAGGGGAAAGGGGATCTGGTTCTCCGCCTCCCGTTGTCCCAGCATGGCATTTGTAAGGCTCACTCATGTCATTGCAAGTCTGGCTTTGTTCCCTCTTAATTGTCACATAACACTTCATCGTTTTAAAGCTGTGTGTTTTTAGTACCAGTGTGGTACACCTTGTCTGCTAATAATTCTACTACTGAAGATTATGTAACCCACCCTGGAAACTTATCTCGGATTTAAGGTATCCGTCTTGCTATATTGCCTTGACAGTGTGTGTCTGCAGATTAGAAAACGCACTGAGAAACTTTGCCTGTCTCACCACTGGAGATGTGATTGCCATCAACTACAATGAGAAGGTGAGCCCTGCTCCCTGAGTCATGTCCGACAAGAGCCAGCTGCAGGGTCCTTTCTGGTATTTGAATGGAGCTTTTTAAAAAGCCACTTGTGCCTCAACTTACTACCTAATTACTGCCTACTGTTTGCTTTTTTAAAGTCTCCCTGGGTTCATGTTTAGAGCCCTAATTCATTCAGAACTCTTGAGGAAGGATTGCATTTGCAGGTGAATGAACTTAACACTGTTAAATGTATCATGTGTCATACAATACTGTTCTATGTGATATATGTAATAAAATCAGTCATATGTTGGTATACTATGCTGGCAAGACTACTGATTCTGCCTTGTTTTCAAAGGTTTCCCCTACACCTCTAGTCTGAGCTGAGCCCAGAAACAACCCAGCTGGGTCCTTGTCCTGGCTGTGCCCTCCCCTGGAAGCAGACGGGTCATGCAGTGGCTCCCAGTGTTATGGGGCGCCTGGGAAGTAAGCTCCTTCCCAGCACTCTCTGGTCCTTGTTGGCCCGGGCCCTCACAACCATGTCTCAGCCACTTGGAGTTCAGCATGTCCCTCCCTTGGTGTTAGCGTAGGGAGCAGCTTCCTCTTGGACAGCACCCTTACATTTGAGGCTTCTGGTGCTGATAATCCTTATTCTTTGGTTTTGTAGTTCTAAGCATACTTTTCTATTTTTTTGTCAACTAAGGAATATTCTTATTGCCTTTAGCTTTGGGGGAAATGTTTTAAGTATTGTGTGTCTTAACTGAATACTTTACTTTAAGATCTTACAATTAATTACAGGAATAATGTTATTCTTTTTTTTTTTTTTTTTTTTGAGACGGAGCCTCAAGCTATCCCCCTGGGTAGAGTGCCATGGCATCACAGCTCATAGCAACCTCCAACTCCTGGGCTCAAGCGAGTCTCCTGCCTCCGCCTCCCAAGTAGCTGGG
>CAUYQV010072351.1:0-22233 GCA_963574575.1 Galagoides demidoff | reverse complement strand
GTGAAACTCTCTAAGAGTAGAATGAGAGTGTTTTAAAACAATAACTGAGAAAATGACATGAAGGCTGTGTTGATCAGTTTGATGGAAGTGTTTCAGATTGCATGTGAAAACCCCACACTGTACCCCAGAAGTGCATTAATGTACATAGTTACCATTCAATAAAAAAATAAAAAATAACAAAAGAAGTTTGATCATTATTCTATAATTAATTAACATTTTTGTTATTTGTTGATGATTTCTGGTTTATTGATTTCTAGCCAGAGAATATGGCCAATAAAATTATTCTATGGGAATCTTTTTTTAGTTTTCTTTTTAACAACGTAAAATGGTAAATAATTGATTTCTAGGTGTCTGATGAATGTAGTAAAAAATGTATTTTTATCTGTAGGGCGCAGATTACTCATTTTTAATATTTACTTATATACTTTAATATATACTTATTCTAAAATATACTTATTTTTAGATAATATTGTTGATCATATTATTTAAAATGTCTACAACCTTAATGTTTACCAATTTTTTTTAAAAGAAGCGTATTGTAGTCTCTGTTATGATTTTGGATTTTACAAGATTTTATCTGTGTATTTCTAGCTTTTAATTTATTTTGCCTTGTATGTTTCACCAGTATGTTATTTGGATACATAAAAATTTATTAATATATATATAAAAAAAAAGAAAGTGGAGAAGGGGACTGGAATGCACAGGCTCGTAGGCTTTGGTAAGAGCTGTTACAGGGTTTGGGGTGAGTGAAAAAAAGAAGACGGGTTAGGTAGCTACTGCAGCTATCCAGGCAAGGTATATTAGTGAGCCAGGTAAGGGCACCAGCTGTAGAGTGGTAAGAAGTTGGAGGCTTTGGAATCTATTTTAAAAGTAGACTTATAGGATTTGTTAATGGATATGAAATGTGAACGTTAAGAACAAAGTCAATAATAATACTGAATTTTTTGGCTTAATATATTTTATTGAAATTTTCACATTTTACATCTCACTAAGGTTTTTAAATTCTCCAAAAGACTTTAAATTTATATCCAAAAGATACCTCCAATCTGTCTGCTTATATTTTCATGTTTTTTGCTAGTCTGCTGAGAAAAGTCTCATACTCTTTCCAGCTTCCTTTTTCCCATTCTTTCTTTCTCTATTTCCTTCTCCACATAGCCTCTTCAAAGTTTAACTGCATCATGTCACTTCCTGGATTAAAACTATTTCACAATTTTCAATCATGCTGGAATGAAATCTATACTCTTTAACATGATTTTTTTTCCTCCTCAAATGTACCAAGTTCATGGTTCATCTCAGGACCTTTTGAATAATTTTTGTTCTATCTGTCCTACTTCAAACTAACTCCTTCCCTTAATTAGCTGGATTCTATTCATCTTTTTAAAGTTTTTTAGTTTAAATTTTATCTTCTCTATAACCACCTAAATTTGATTCTTCTGTTTGTCCCTTAAAGTAACTAAGTCCTTTCCCTCAAAATATTACATCAACTTATAATTATGTATGTATTGTGTCTGCTTGTTTATAGTTTGCATTTCCAACTAAGTTGTAATTTCTATCTGAGTAGGGAAAGTATCTGTTTTTTGCTTGCCAATGAATAATTTAGCATCTGAAATGGTACCCAACATATGATAGACTTGTAGTAGATATTCGTTAATTGAATGGAGTGAATGTGTACCAGTGAAAGGATAACATTACAGAGGTAAGAAGGCTGATTGTCAATAGCCTGCTTGGGCTAGGAATTTCAGGCCTGAAGTAAGCTAACGGCTTCCCATAGAGCCAGGTAGGATGGCTATCATGGTAGAGGGGCTTCAAAGCTGTTCCATGAGTGGGATTTGCCCAAGTTTCACATAGTACTTCTCTCAGGGAAATGATAAAGGCCTTAGTCATCCAGAGTCTTCCTTCCTTCACCTCTGAAGAGGCAGTTCTGCATAATGTAGTAACTTGGTTTCTTTCTGGATTCTTCATGCTTCCCTTTTTACTCTAATCACATAAGAGTTTTTTAAGCAAAAATATTTATTATCACTAAGCTCTACCACATGAGGAGCCACTGTGAGATCTTCCAGTCTGGCAAATAGTGTTTAGCATGGTTCACCAAAGAGGGTAGGGTAGTGATGCTGGTGGTGAAAGTGTCATTATAATGACTTCTAGCACAGAGTGGTTAGATTTTCCCATGTACCCATTGAATGAGGTACTAAAGAGTAGGTATGACAAAGGTTGTGAGTTTTATAGGCAAAGAAATTTAGAGGAATAGGACCATCTAGAACCCCATCTGATTTGCCATCTCCCTGGCAATCCAGTCTCAGCACAAGGAGTACTTGTTCTCTAAGTGAACTGAACTGAGCCCTCAGTGTAAAGACTGAGGAGCAGATCACAAGAGTAGATTCAGGTGATCTGGAGCCCAAGATAGCCCGGAAATGGTCTAAATTCCAAGTTGCCAAACCCAATGAGCTTAACTAAAAAGCAATGTGAAAAATGAATTTGACTAAAACCTAGGTTTCCAAACTGAGGAGGACAGGGGATGAGAGACAATGAAGTTGGAGACAAGACTGAGTCAGCAGCTAAAGAAGTAGACTGCCAAGAAGAAAAATGATGAGAGGCAGAGTAGTAGCAGGGGACATTCAGCTCTCCAAGAAGGAAGGTAAAATCACAGGCATAAGTGGATAAAGAGGTGATCAGAATCAGTGAAGAGAATAGAATTACTTAGCAAAGATGATGTACATATCAGGTTACAAGTCAGAACATGTGAAAATTACTCTCTTATCATGGTAGAGGGGCACAGGAATAAGATCTACCCTGCTAGGAATAAAAGGGTGGCATAGATTCACAGGGACGAGAACAGGAATCTTGAGGACATATACAGTGTCAGTCTCTGGAATCTAGACAGTGGATATTGAACCTAAGGCTAGGCCATTGCTCTATGTGAAAGTGATAAAATCTGATGACCTAGGGATGCATAGGAATGGCAGGCTATGAGGTATAGGATTCAGGCTGAGAGGAAAAGCACTTCCTAAAGAACAAAGACAAAGACAAAGGCACAGCTCTGGGAATTTCTGGCATAGTGGAAGGAAGTCTTGCCCAAGGGTGCCAGATGGATTACTCTAATAGGGTGACAACTGCAAGATCCCAATCAACTATATTCAGCAAGCTTTAGGTTATCAGTGCCAGTACAAGCGGGGGGTTGGGAATTGAGTTTGATACAGGAGTCAGAGGTAAAGGTAAAGTAAAAGTCCACAATGCTGGTAGAACAAGTTAGGTCAGGACTTAGTTATAATTCTGACAAAGATATCCTGGGGGATAGAAGAAGCCTGCATTTTCTTCCCAGAGTCTCTTACTTGCTGTCTATAGGAGGGAACTGAGTCCAGAAATAGCTTGGAATGAGACCACAGATGAACTGGGTTACCAAACCTCAGGAGCCTACCTAAATTTCTCAGAGTATCTTCATGTGTCAAAAATAACATCTTTGGTCTCACTTCTCTTAAACTCCTCTCTCTACCTATATTAGTTATACCCACCTCTCATCCTATCTTCAGCCCCATGATACCTGTAGTGCCTTATGAAAACACGTATCATACTTAATTATGGCTTCATATCATTCCTTTGTTCCATTAGAGTGGATCCATGTCTCTATTTGAACACCATGGATCCCAAGTTGCTAACCTAAGTCTGGCACATAGTCATCACTAAATAAATAATTTTGATTGACTCAATGAATGTATACATAAATGAGAGCGTGAATAAAGCTGGGCTAGTAAAAGATATGTTTGGAAAGGAAGGGAGAGGCCAGAGCATAGAGCACAACAAGGAAGCCATGTTGTGGAGTAAAGACTTTCTCCACAAAATAAGGAAAGAAGTGAAGAGCTACTGATAGATTTTAAGTGTGTTCTCAGTGACCCCCTATACAAAAAGGCCATTGGCTCCCAAGGTGGCTCTAGTGATATCCCATCAGGCCATTCCCTCATGGATTAACTGGTTGAAATGCTGATTCAAAAGATTCCACTCTGACATTTTGGCCTTTATCACATGAAAGACATCCTGTAAATCAATTTCTCCAAGCTCATCATTTGCCAGCAAATGGTACAACTTCCTTTCTACACCACTGATCTTCACACAGTTAAAATTATGTGAAAAGCTTTCATACTTCAGTAGACTTATTAATCCTAGAAGCTCTGAATTCATATATTTCACAACCTCCCACTTTTCAGGGTTATTATGTTAATTAAAATAATAAAATGGACTCGGTAAAGAGCTTTTGGTAATTGAAATGAGTAAATGAACTTTACAAGTCATCTACCAGCTTCTTGAAACTTGAGAATCCAAAGCATAGGAGGTGAGAAACTTTTCAATTTCTTTTCCAAGAAGAAGTAATTAATTTTTTTGAAAGATTTTATTTGTAATCTATTTGAGAAGTCTATTAACCCATTATACTGACATATCTATAACCCTTATAGATATATGGAACCTTAGGGATCATCTTAGTCTAGTATCACTTAAACATTTCTGGCTACAAAAATGCTTTTTTTCAAAGGAAACCTAGAAGAGAAGCACAATATATTATACAAACCAAATAAACAGGTAAACATAATTTGGATGGCAAGAAACAGGACAAAGTGGTTAGGCTGGATCTGGCTCAATCTTTTCATTTTGCAACTGAAGCCTAGGAAGATAAATGACTGAGCCAAAACCACACATAGGTATGAAGCAGAGCTGGGGATGTGTCTTTGATTTCATTCTTCCAATTAGATTTGTTTTGTTCTTTCATCAAAAAAATATTTGTCAAGTACTGCTCTTGATGCTGAAGATAAATTATTGTATAAAATAAAGCATTTGCTTTTATGGGAGACAACAAATATATAAACATATATGTCAGGTGATGAGGATAAGTACCGTGAAAAAAAAGACAGCATAAAGGAGTAGAAAGTAAAGGAAGGGTGGCAGGTTTGTTGCAGTGTTGTCAAGGAAGACCTTTCTCTCTCTCTCTTTTTTTTTTTTAAAGACAGAGCCTCACTATGTTGCCCCAGTAGATTGCCGTGACGTCACTGCTCACAGCAACCTCAAACTCTTGGGCTAAACCCATTCTCTTGCCTCAGTCTCCCAAGTAGCTGGAACTACAGGTACCTGCCACAACACCTGGCTATTTTGTTCTTATAGTTGTCATTGTTGTTCAGCAGGCCTGGGCTGGGTTTGAACCCACCAACCCCAGTGCATGTGACTGGGGCCTTAACCACTGAGCTACAGGCACCAAGCCAACGGGAAGACCTTTCTGATGAGATAATATTTGAATGAAGAGAAGGAGTAAGCCCATTAGATTTCTGAAAGTAGACTGTAAGAGGAAGAGAGAATAGCAAGTGCCAGGACACTCTTCCTCTAGGACAGAATACCCTTTTAACATGCAGGAAGGTTCAGAGCAGTAATGAGAACAATGGATCTTAGAAGCAAATAAATATGGCTTTGAATAGAGGATTTAATTAAACAACTTTGGGCAAGAGACTTATCCTCTTTCTCCTTCAATTGACTGATTTGTAAAATGGGAATAATAGTATTTTTCTCACAATTTTATTCAAAGTATCTACAAGTAAATACAAATAAAGCTCCTGACATAGATTAGTTGGTTACAGTTGGTAGCCCTCAGTATTGCCCACTCCTTTTTAAATATATGCATGGAGAATTCTTATTGTGGTGGGCATTATTATGTCTGACTGCTCAGTGTCTATTTGCTTTTTCCCATAGAAAATTTCATATATTTAAATGACTCCTCCCCCTTTGGGTATAGTTTGGTGGAGCCAAAAGGCTTTGCTGTGCTTTGCCCAGGCACATGTTCCTACCTAGGCCAATCAGATATGTCCTCCATAAACAGTTTTTCCCACACTTTCTTCTAGATGTTTTATGATTTGGTGTCTTAAATTTAAATCTTCTATCCTGTGTAAGTTAACTTTTGTAAGTGGTGAGAGATGTGGGTCCAGTTTCAGTCTTTTACCTGTAACTAACAAGTTCTCCCAGCACTATTTATTAAATAGGGATTCTTTTCATGCTTTTGTTTGGTTTATTGAAGATATGACAGTGATACGAGGCTGGTTTCACCTCTAGGTTCTCAATTCTGTTCCACATATCTTATGTCTCTATTTTCATGCCAATACTATGCTGTCTTAATCACTACAGACTTGTAGTATAATCTGAAGTCTGGTAATGTGATGCCCAGATTTGTTTTTATTTTGTAGAATAGCACTGGCTATTCAGGTTTTTTTTTTTTTCTGGTTCTATACAAAAGAAAGAATGATATTTTTCAAGTTCTTCAAAGAATTATGTTAATATTTTAATGAGGATTGCACTGAATCTATAGATTGCTCTGGGTAGTATAGACGTTTTAATGATGTTGATTCTTCCTAGCCATGATGGCGTGTTCTTCGATTTGTTAATGTCTTCTGCCATTTCTTTTCCAGGATTTCATAGTTCTCTCTGCAGAGAGCCTTTATGTCCTTTGTTAAGTATATTAGAAGATATTTCATTTTCTTTGCAGCTACTATGAAGGATATTGTATTTTTGATTTCATTCTCAGCTTGGAAAAGAATTTATAAAGAAGACACTATTGGCAATTGTAGAAATAACAAAAATAAATAAATGGGACCCTATCAAGCTGAAAAGCTTCTGCACAGCTAAGTACACAATCAACAAAGCAAAGAGACAACCCAATCTTTCAGAATGGAGAAAGATATTTGCACGTTACAAATATGACAAATGGCTAATAACCAGAATCTACAAAGAACTCAAGCAAATCAACATGAAAAGAGCAAACAACACCATGAATCATTGGGCAAGAGACATGGACAAAATATGTGCCCAAGAAGATAGACAAATGGCCAAGAAACATATGAAAAAATGCTCATCATCCCTAATAATCAAAGAAATGCAAACCAAAACTACTTTAGGATATTGCCTAACTCCTGTGAGAATAGCTCACATCACAAAGCCCCAATGCTGCAGGTGGTGGCACAGATTCAGAGAGAGGGGAATGCTTATACACTGTTGGTGGCATTGCAAACTAATACAACCATTTTGGAAAGAAGTATAAAGAATCTTCAAAGAACTAAAAGTATACCTTCCATTTGATCCTATAATCTCGTTACTAGGTATCTACCCAGAAGAAAAAAAAAAATTATTTTATCATAAGGACATCTGCACTTGATTGTTCATATCATTCTATTAACAATCACAAAGATGGGGAAATAACACAGTGCCCATCAACCCATGAATGGATTAATAAACTGTTGAATCTGTATGCCATGGAATACTATTCATCTTTTTATTTTTAACCTGAATGAGTTGAAGTATCTCAAGAATGGAAAAACAAACATCCCATGTACTCAGTATTAATCTGAAACTAGTAGATTAACAGTTATAGGCTCATACAAGAAAAAAAACACAATTAAATCCAATAAGGAGGAAGAGGGAAGGGGGGAGGGGAGTCAGTGAGCTCCCACCTAAAGGGTACAATATACAGGTATATGGCACACCTCCTGGGTGAAGGACTCAGCTACAACTTGGACTTTACCTTACAAATGCAAGCGATGTAACCTAATCATATGTACCTCATATTAATCTGAAATTTTTAAAATTAAAAAAAATCAAACCAACAAAAAAATATTTCTTCCATAATATCTGCATCTCCAACAGAGAGAATATAAGGAAAGACTTGGTATTACTTTCTTTTCTGACCAGACTGCAGACTGTTATGCTCAAAGGCTACTTTTGGTCCCCTATCCTCCTTTGCTTAAGCTCTTTGGTTCCTTATCATCTTCAAGTCCAGGTATCTACCCTTCATTGATTTTAAGAGTCCCTAACATTTTTCAAATACATTTCCTTTTGCCTAAGTTACACACAATAGATTTCTATTCTTAGCTACTAAAGAAATTGTATCTTACACACTTATGCATAATCAATATAGAGAAAATGAAAACATCAATATAAGACATATTTGCCTTTAAGTAATTAGAATTAGTTTGTTGAATAATAATGTTGAGAAAGAAAATTTTGAATTTCATATATGGCTTTTGCACTAATTTATCTCTCTAAAAAGCAGTTTCCCAACTGAAAACAAGAGTATTTTATTAGAAAAAAAAAAAAACAAGATTGCTCATGCCAGTAATCCTAACACTCTGGGAAGCTGAGGTGGGTGGATTGCTTGAACTCACAGGTTCAAGACCAGCCTGAATAAGAGAGTGAGACTCTGCCTCTAAAAATAGCTGGTCATTGTGGCAGGCGCCTGTAGTCTCAGCTACTTGGGAGGCTGGGACAAGAGAATTGCTAGAACCCACGAGTTTGAGGTTGCTGTGAGGTATAATGCCACGACACTCTACCAAGGGCTACAAATCTCAAAATACAAAACAAAAAAACCCCCAGCAACAATGAGATTAAAGTTACTGATCCTAAAAGAATTTCTCTAGAATTAATATTCCTAGACTCTAAAATCTATATGTTTTATGATTCTAAGAATTTCCTTATAATATTATTTGTTTTATAAGTTACCTTCAAAGCTTTAACTGCAGGCCAATAGGTAAAAATGTACAGGTCATATATCTCCAAATTACACCTTTATACAGGAGTAGCACACACATCTAACTGCCTCTAGAGTTGAATAAGAACTAAAGTGTGGTAGGAAAGATGGGGTACATCCACTGAAAGATGCCGTTAAAGGTAATACACCTAGTTAGTGTCAGCTAGTTTGGGGTTTCAACTCCAGAGGGTAACACTCTTAACACTTAAACAGAACACTACTCTGCCTCTATGGACATATGAGGTGATAAGGGAAGGATTCTTGAAGAGGGTGGCTTCCAACTAAATCTTAACAGTGGAAAATATATAGTTTTATTCAAATAGGAGGGACAATTTCTCAGATGGAGGAAATAGTATAGGCAAAGGAGAAAAGATGAGAGTGTGCAAGATAAATTTAAGGTAATGGCCTTGTAGCTGAAGTATAAGTTTTATGTGGAAATGATTGGTGAGGAGTCTAAAATGGAGCTTGGAACAAGTTGCAGGGACTGGAGGGGGTCTGAAGGTCAAACTAATGAATATCATCAAGCAACTCTGTCTAATACGTGTTCTACTTTCTCCAAGTCATTTTTCCTACATTTTATCTGCCTCCTCTGTCTTGCCTAAAATAGAAACAAAGAAAGGAGATCTAGGAAACGTTATCAGGGTCCATGTAGTATACTTTTTCAGAAGTGTTAGCTAAAATAGAAGAAAAGGGTAAGATTCCTTTTCCAGGAAGAAATATTAAACAGAAGCCAGAGTCATGTCAAAATCTCTCACAATCAACCTAATTCTTTCTGGGAGAGTGGAGAGGGGATAGGGAAAGTGATATTAAGTGTGGAAAATAAGGGCTCTAACAGTAGCGTGGTTAGAGAGGACACCTAACTGCTAAGCTGGTCTTCTGTCTTAAAACATAAGACTGATAAAGTTATTCTGCAAGCTGACAAGTCATAAGGGCAAAGAGAAGAGGAGAAAAAAGCCCATGGAATAAAGACATAGGTTACAGAATCAAGAGGTAAATGGAAGGATAGACCCTTCAGGGAACATTTATTAGAAAGCATGGCTTGTATCAGCCCCAGGGGCAACAATGACTTGGAGAATAAATTTAATAGTGGTTCCTGTCCTTTTGGGATGAGACCTCATAGCACGTGATATTTCTCAGAAATGAGTCCCAGTCTACCCCAAACTCTCCAGCTGGTTAAAGATGGATTCCTAGCATTGTGAATATATATTTGGGGGAAGAGGATGGAAGGAGTAGAAACTCTGCTCTTGCTGGAAATTTTTGTCATAACTTTCAGCAATCTCTATTTACTCAAAAATCAGAATGTAGCTATACCAATGTCCATGTCACTGGGAGCAACAAAGTCTTAGCTAACCAAAAGTGCCTTTGAATACATAGCAGCCCACAGATGCAGCCTGGAGAAGAGAACTGGAGTCCTTCTATGAGGGTAATATGCCTCACCTGGATACCGCTAATTTCAAAATTTCGATTTTAATTTTCAATTTTCTAACTCAGTCAAAGCAGCTCTACATGGATATTGCTAAACTCAAGCAACACAGTCAGCATCTTTTCTGTGCCAGCATCTTTCTGAGTACTGGAAATTCAGAGATGAGTAAGACAATCCTGGTCAACCTCCCAGAAAATTCAGTCTTGCACAAGATTCAGATATGCTGACCACAGTAAAAAAAGTTCTGAGGGCTGTGACAGAAGTGTGTGCACATGTAACTAAAGCATAAAGGGAAATCATGCATTTGGTGGAAGGGGGTGTCACTATACCCATTTGAGTTGAGTATTGATAAATGGATGGTTAAGAGCTCACCAAAGGATGAAGGTGTGATAAAGGAATTTCTCAGCAGAGAGAAAAGTGTGAAGATGGAGTCAGGATTTTGCACATTGTTTAAGGAAGAGATTTTGTAAAGTTAGTATCAGGTCTTTTCACACAACTGTTTAATACTTTCTAATGCCTTCTCATTGTGCCCCACCGGCCCTCTTTCAATTCTTGAAATATACTAAATTTATTCCCATTCTAAGACTTTTCTCTCACTGTTGTCTCTTTTTTGAATGTCCTTCCCCAATGCCTTCTCATCTTTCAGATCTCACCCTACATGCCATGCCCACAAAGAAGTCTTTGCTGACCTCTTAATTTAAATTAAGCCTTGAACTGAAGTCACTCTCAATCCTCTGTTTTATTTTCTTATTAGCACTTGTTACCATTTGAAATTCTGTTTCTCACACACTAGAGAAAAAACTTCTTGAGATAAATATTCAGTGTCTAGAAGTTCCTAGCACAGATGTAGACTAAATAGATGAATTAAATGCTGATTAGAACCCCTGTACTCAAGGCATAGTTCCACAGTCTACTAAGTAGAAAATATATCTCATATGGTCTTGTGAAAATTCATAAATCAACAAAGCTGTGTGCCTGAGTAGACAGCTAGGAAAGAACATGTGTATAGGGCCTAGGTTATCCATTAAAAAAAAAAAACAAAAAACAAACAAACAAACAAACAAAAAAATATATATATATATATAAATCCTAATGCTCGGACAATTGGCATAGAATTGTGAACTTTACAGCTTTCAATTTTAATTAAGATGATGTATTTTCTCTTTTTAGTTGAATTAAATTTTCATTGTAATTGTTGACTACTCTGTTGAGGTAGCCAAGTGTTTCCTTACCCTTTAAAGAGATACAATGTTGAGAATATCCTCAGTATTCTCAGGAGATTGGTTCCAGGACCCTCCCCCAATTAAAAAAAAATAAGATTCTCAAATCTTTTATATAAGATTTTGTAACATTTGTATATAACCTACAGCATCCTCCTATACACTTTAAATCATTTCTAGATTACTTATAATCCCTAATACAATGTAAATGGTATGCAAATATTTATTATAGTATATTTTAGGTTTGTATTATATTCTATTGTTACAATTTTTAAAAAATATTTTTGCACTGTGGTTGGCTGAATTTGGACATGCAGAACCATGAATGGTACATTTACCAGAGCCTGCATTTGACCTGAGCTCTAAAATGCCATTCTAAGAAAAGGGAGTTTGGAAAAGTTCTCTTGTTCAGTGATTGTGTTTTAATAAAAAAAAAAAAATGGCATCTGTGATGAAGAGAAAGCAGTACATGGGATGAAAACCTTACAAAAATATTGTCTGCAGAATGCTGCAGTAATCCCCCTGGCATATGCTTCCTGGAGAATGATGGTATGTTTGTCAACACACGTTGAACAAACCGCAGGAAAAGACTCCCATTTATAATTCATCTCTCTATCAAGTTAAATACACAATACCTCAATTGTAGGTTGTCACAGACTAAATATTTAAAAGCCTCCTACTGCGCTCCAGGTCTTCATTGTTGCCATTCCAGTCAACACCAGGAAATAAAAGCATTTCCCTCATGCAGAGTGAATGACAAGCACCAGTCAGTGCTCTCTTTGGCCAACTCCAGAGAGACTTCAAGCTATTGGAGATAAAACTAATTATACTCCTAAAAGTGCCTTATTTTTAAAATCAGTTGGGTGCAGGATTCTAGAGTTCCCTAAAGAGAATTTTATCATAACATCTATATCACTTCAGTGAAGTGTGTGTGTGTGTACATGTATCTTCCTCTCCTAGATGCAAACTACTTGAGAACAGTTAGCTTTCCTTATTTGTCTTGGTGTAACCAGCACCTAGCTCATGGTGGATGCTTGAAATTGACTATGAATAAAAACCAGATGCATCTTCAAACTAAAATCATATTAAGTACTCTGAGCAGATCTGAAAAACAAAAACATCAAAAAACCAACCACCACCCCCCAAAGTAGAAATTGACTATGCACAGGGATGATGGCTTCTTATATATTCATTAGTTTAAAAATGCTCATTCTTTGACCAAACACAATTTTTCCAAGTCAGTTTCTTTCTTTACAAAGAAAATTTTAAGACATTGAATACAATGAAAATATATAATCTATGTAAATAAATAGTAACTAAGTATAATGTTAGTTATGAAACTAGAATTGCTCTCTGCATGGAGAAAGAGGTAAAGAACTACAGATGCAATCATTTTGTTTCCAAATTCACTTATACCCAAAGATGACCAAAAGTAGGAAGGAGGAGGAGAGGAGGATGGGGAAAGCAGTAAGTTACTATTATTAATAAGTATGATAAGAGTAGCATTTATTAAAGGCTTGCTATATAATAGGCATTGTTACATTTCATTCATTACTATTAATGTGTCCCTTTTAAGAATGAGAAAAAATATTTGATGAGGGTAAGCAATTTCCCCAAGGTCACACACATGACCAGTGGAAAAGTTAGAATTAAAATTCTGATGTTAAAAAATTCTGATGTGTCTGATTCCCAACCCGAACAGGTAACCACTATGTTTTTCTGACCAATGCTTCCTACCACATACGAGGGAAACAGCTAAGTCCAGTTTTGTCTCAAGAGGGTCTCACAGAGCAGTAGGGGAGAGAAACAGAAACAAGGCCCAGAATGTGTCCTGTTCCCTATTCGATGTGGTAATCCAATCACAGGGGGTTTAAAGTACAGTTGTATGTTGCTGACTCAAATTTCTATCTCATGCCCTATGCTTCCTTGAGTTTCAGACACATCTTTGACCACTAGACATCTTTACTTGGGTGCCTAATGGGCATCTCAAATCTATCATGTCTGAAATAGAATTCTTGACTTTGTTTTCCCGTAGTAGTTACCAGTCATTGAGCCTCAAAAACCTAGTGGTCACCCTTGCTTCCTTTCTTTCTCTTGCATCCTTATATGAAATCCACAGGTAAGTTTTTTTGATACTGCCTCTGAGATGGATCCTTAATCCAAGCTCCTTTCCTCTCTCCACCTCTAGCCCCACCAGCTCTCCCTGGATCTCCACAGATGCCTCCTTCCTGGTCTCCTTTAATCACCATTTTTTTCCTGGTATAACAGCCTCCCAAAAGCCTCACTAGCAGAAGTCCTCTTATCTTTCTCCTGGACCACTGCACCGAGGTCTATGTTGGTGCCCCTGTCTCGTTTTTCTCTTTCCCCTTCTAGCCCCCTCAACTTGACTCTCTACCCAGTAGCCAAATCAGATTCATGTCACTTTCCCTGTTGAAAGTCTTACAGTGGCTTTCCACTAAAAATTTAAGGCAAAATCCAAAGTCCTTACTGCAACCTACAAAGTTCTACATCTAATCGAACTTCTGGACACTTCTCAGATTCTTTTCCCACTTGCCCATCCTGTCACACCAGATGGGCTTGTTTTCATTTCAGGGTCTTCCTCAGTCACTATCACCTCTGCCCGGAATATTGTCCTCTAGAGCGACACGTGGCTAGTTCTTTTATTTCATTCAGATTTTTACTAAGATGTCCCACATGATATAAGACACTCTTCCTTAACCTTCCTTACTTGCCTTCATGTCACTTATTGCCACCTAGTATTACAGTATATATTTGTTTTGTTATGTGTCTCATCCACTAACATAAAAGCTTCAGGAGGGAAAAGGCTTTGTCTGTCTGGTTGACATTGTGTCTCTAGGATATGGAACAGAGTCTAGCACATAGGAAAATGATTAATAAATATCTATGGACTAAATATTGTTTATACAGGGTCCACATATGGCCCAGCACATAACATTTTCAAGAATATTAAGTTAAAATGGACATGTTTACCAAATGGTAATATAGTAGATGAATGAGAATGTCTGGAGCCAGCCAGAGTCACGGTTGCAAGACCACTTTTAAAATTCAACTTAAGTTGTGGTAGAGAGTCTAGGTGAGGATGGACAAATAGGCCAACAAGTAGGGTCACTTTGAAATCCTGGTTCTTACAGTGTAGACACTACTGGAAAATCCTACACAGGTAATAGAGTCCTTCTTTAAAAAAATGGTAGGATTGAATATTGCATTGGGGGAGTGGATAAAATCTCTAGTCTAGCTTTCCGTTTTAGTTCTCATAGTTAGATTCCTTGCCAAGTAGTACCCAGCTCAGTCTTAAATTTCTCCAAAGCCTGAACACTGGTACATTTGCCAAAGTTTTGCCCACTCTGACAATTCCCCAAATCACATATTCAATTCCCCTTTGACAGAGATGATGCTAAGCAATTCAGAAAAAAAGAAAAAAAAGAAGAACCCAGTGTTTTATGAGCATCTACTATATGCCACAACTGTGCTAATGCTTTATCCAACTTAGTTTATCTAATGCTCATAACAAGGAAATACCCAATTAAAGTCTAGGGACATAATGAGACTTCCTAAAACTTAGAACTTGAACTGAGGCAATTTCATGATTTTGTGGGGTGGGGAGGGGGACAACGAAAGCAAAATAAAACGAACACCACACAAATGTTAAAATTCAGGATCCCAGTGGGAAACTAGATGGCACACTCAAACTAGTTATGTTCCAGGAGAGTTTAAGGCAGGATTATTTTTAAAGGTGCAAGCAGAGTGTAGGAAAACCTGGAGGGATATTATGTAGCCAGAGCTAGATGCCACCTGGAGGCATGTAGAGGAAAGGGAAGAGAGTGGTTTCCAGACCTGGAAGTAGAAGGGCTATGTGGAGAGGGTCACTTTATAGAAAATAGGAATTTTAATCAAAGGATATAACTACTCATATGACCCATTAGGGAGGAAAATGGAGAAATATATATCGCCACTTTGTTTCTCCCTCTTTCTAATCTTTTGGAGGTACTCCTAATGGGCTGAAATCACAGGTCAAGGCAGTCTGTGAGTGTGATTTATACAGGTCAGTCTGGAAGTAGGTGGGAGACAGAGCACTAAAGGTTAGAGAGAAGAATAAGAGAGGCAAATGGGTTATATCCTCCATACCCATTTAGAAAAGGTCATGGAAAGCTTGAAATAACCTGAATTTGGATTACATTTCTTGTGTAAATTGCCACATTGTATGTTTTAAGCTGCCAATTCTTGTTTTGTTCATTATAATGCTTGAAACAAAAGATTCTCTTTAAATGATTATTATTTTTCAATTATAGCCAATTTAATGAAAATTATGTGCTCTTTTCATATCAACCTCTCAGAAAATTCCTCTTTGATACTTCATGAGCATCCCATAGTCTTTCCAGGGAATTTATATATAGCCTTTTTTAATTGTTTCTCTAAAACAATTAGAATTTCATTATTATATTTGAAATTTTAATATAGTCATTATAATGTCAAAGAAAACTTCTCTGAGACACATTCATATTTTCATATTAATGGAAGTGCCTTTATAATGTTAATAGTAAAATTGGTTTAATCAATTATTTAATTCATTCATTAACTACATACCACCCTAAAACTTAAGGGAATATAAAACAAACAACTCATTTAAACAACAAAAAAGGATTATGCTTTGGAAATATTGAAGGTATATTCAATAATTTTAAATCACTTTAATGTAGAACGGTTAATTCTGTAAAAATAGAAAAAGTATGCCACATGAAGGAGACACAGCACTTGGAGTTAGATAGATCAGGGATAAAGTTCCAGCTCCACCGTTCATTAGCTGTGTGATTTTTGCAGTACCTGAACCTCAGTTTCTTTGTCCGCAAAACAGGTGAATTAATTTGCATCTCATAGATGTGTTTGATGATTGTGATAAAGAGGATTCTACTCTAGTGCTTGACATATTAAAGATGTTCAGGGAACAAGAGGTATTATCTGTTATTTTTATCTCAAATAAGGCTTCCTTCAGACATCCTTGCCTTCTTTCCCACTTAAGGAATTCTTTTACTTCATCTCTTACACACAAAGCCTGAAACTAGCTCAAAGCAAGGAGTCTTTTGTTTCTTTCTCTCGGTGTCTTACCTGGTCTTTTTATTCTCTGAGACAAAGGCACCTGTCAAATCAAAGTCCCCTATGCCCCAGATATATTTCTCCATGTCTTAGAATATGAAAAAGAAGGGAGGCTAAATGTTTTCTGTACCTCCAATAGAAGAGAAATCACTCCCCGATTCTGATGCACTTTAAAATAGGCAGGAGCAGAGGAGCTGGAAATGGAAAATGTGAAAACCTTAATTTATGAAGAGTAATGACCTTTTCCACTGGGTCCACGTGTTTGGCACAGCCCTTAGCTAGGGAAATTGGCAGTGGAGGAGAAGTTTGGATTTAGGAGTAATAGTATAAGTATCATCACTCCAATTTCATAAGGTAAACAACAAGATCAAAGTCTAACTAAATTTTGACAAGGGGAGGGCCAGAGTGGCAGCTGCCAATAATGCTAATCTCTAAGATGAGTTCAACAAAAGGTATAATAAGATGACAGAAAACAAATGGAGCTATCTACTATACACAGTTGGAAGTAATGCCTTGATAAGCTGTTGGGGTAGGTGTGTGTAGAAAAGACCCCATGCCTGAGCTACAACAGATTTTTACTGTTGGCGAGAGAGAGAGAGAATGCAGGTCCTTAGTTCAAGCTTTCATTTTTGCTGAGAGAGATTTGCAAATTTGGGGCCAATGCTGAGTTTTTCAAGATAACAGAACAGAGGCTATATCCTGCCACCAGGGGTATTCCTTTTGTCCTCTCACCTCAAGTAGCACTCAGATTCTTATTCTTCTTTAGATTAAACTGTTGAAGGAATACTTAAAGAATGTCAGCTAAGAGGGGTTCAAAATCATTGGTTGGCTTCAGATGGCCATACACCTTTTTTTTTTTTGTGGGAGGACAAGGTCCAGTGGAGAGAATGAACACCCAAACATCATATTTAAGAGGAAAAAGGCTTTTTGTTCAGCTGGGCTGTATAAATGGCATAGATGAATTCAAAAGACCATGCTCTCCAACTGGCTTGCTCTTTCCCTTTTTATCTCCAGTCAAAAAGTTCCAATCCCTGGGTGCTTTTCTCATTGGTCAGTTTGAATCAAGCAGGAGAAGCTGTACCAGTCCCCACAGAACTAGAGGATTTCACAGAAGTGGAAATTTCCAGGTCTCAGGAAGTTAAGTTTCTACAAATTCCTAAGAACTGAGTCACCAGGGGAAGGATCTTGCAGGTATATTCGTGGGGACTCCTTGAGAAGATCTCTGTTCTCCTCAGACCCCACCCTTTCTGGGTATCCTCTCTTACCTTGGTCTGAGCTTATCAGTTAATAAGTGTTAGTAGTGGTGGTGGTGCTGAGACCATCATTTGTCCCCTTAGACTCCAAATCCTAAATTAGGTTTTTACCTACTTTGCATTTCAAGAGTGTAATGGTTGATTTTTTTTGTTGTACTTAACTTGATTGAGCTAAAGGATGTCCAGATAGCTAGTAAATCATTATTTCTGGATGTATCTATGGGTATTTCCAGAAGAGACTAACATTTGAATAGGTAGACTGAGAGAAAAGTTAACCAATACTGGCAGGCATCATCCAATTTGTTTAGAACAAAAAGGCAGAAGAAAGGCAAATTTGTTCTCTCTCCACCTGAGCTATTACATGCATCTTATCCTGCCTTTGGTTATCAGCATTCCTGGTTCTGAGCCTTCAGACTCAGGCTGGGTCTTATACCATAACCATTAGCCCTTCAATTTTCAGGCCTTTGAACTCAGACTGGTACTAATATAATCAGCCCCCCTTGATCTCAAGCCTTTGGCTTGGACCAAATCACATCACCAGCTTTCTTGGTTCTCTAGCTTGCAGAGAGTAGATCATGGGACTTACTGGCCTTTGTAATCACATGAGGCAATTACTGCAATAAATATCTACCTACCCATATGTCTGGAGAATCCTGACTAATACAAAGAATATTCAAAATCTTAAAATAATAAAGGATAATGTTCTGGGGGGCATAAACTTGAGAAATGGAGAGAGAAGAAAAGCCTTACAAGGCAAGTTCAGAATGGGTTTCTTAAGCTAAATTCTTAGGTTCCCCTTATGATTTTTGAACAAAAACAGATCCATCTATTCATCTGAACATTTTTCTAATGCTTGGGGGGTATTCCTATGCTTCCTAACTTACGTATCCACAATGAAATTGCTTCTACTTTTCCAATTTCTCCCTTGAGCATTATTTTTCTTATTTGACAAAAAATAGTCATGTTAATTTATAGTTATTAGAAATATTAGAAAAAAACAGCTGTAATTAGATGTAAAGCATCTAGACTAATGCCTATGTGACACATGGCAGTCATCATCATTTTGGTCTTCTCTCTTTCTCTATCACCATCATCAGACTACCTTGCATCTTGATTTCATATTTGTCTTTCCCACTAGACTATGAGAAACTCAATGGCATGGGGCCCACATCTGTTCAGCACTGCATGCCTAGCACTCAGCACAAAGCTTAGTGGAGAGAAAATTTTCAAACATTCTTTGAAGGAATGAAAGAGTGAAGGGTTTTCTCTTTCCTGAGCACTGCTCTGTTAGGGGCAACTGCCTGCTGCTACCTGAATGACACTTGAAATTTACTCTGCAGAGGATGCTGGTAAAAAGTCCCTCTGTAAAGATGACCTCTAGGTTTTGGCTTGATTCAGTCACATTTTCCTCCTTTACCTCTTATCTCACAGGAAGAGAGACTGGAAGAGATATCGAGGGAAAGGACACATCAAACTTGGGGGAGCCTAGAAGCAATATGTACCTCCACAATTGCCCTGAGGACCTTAAATTGCAACTAATTATCACCAGTAATTAGGGCTGCTCTATAGAGAAGCAGAAATAATGTCCTACAGAGAGCATACTATGCTCCTCAAAGAGAAATTCAGATGAGACAGCTGTCAGTCCCCTCCTAGCATCTTTCCCTGAGGAGGGAGTTCCACTATGTTTCAGGGACTTGCCTAGAGACTTACTGCCTGGACCAGTAAGATGATAATGACAGAAACAATACAAGGCATCTTGAAGGAGTTCTGAAACTTTAGAAATGCTCACATTGTCAATATTTTCCTAGAGTCTCACACCAGTCAAGTGACAGAAATAAGACTCATTCATTCATTTTATATCTACTTTGCATAATTTACTCTACTAAGCACTGAAAATATAGTAATAAACACATCACACTGTCCTGAAGATAAAGGAAGGGGACATGAGCCAAAGAATATAAGGAATGCAGCTCTAAAAATTGGAAAAGGCAAGAAGACAGATTCTCCCTTGAGCCACCAGAAGGAACCAGCCCTGCCAGCAACTTGGTTCTAGACATATAAGATTCACTGTGGCCTTACTATCATCCAAACTATCAGCTAATAAATTTGTATTGTTTTAAGCTATCAAGTTGGTGGTAATTTTTTATAGCAGCACTAGGAATCTAATAAAATATATACTTTCAATGATTAATTCCCCTCCTAGATAAACTCCCAAGAGAAATGCATATATATGTGCACCAAAGAACATATAACCACAATATTATTGCAACAACCTTTTTAATATACAAAACTAGAAAGTCCTTAAGTGCCATCAACAATATAACAGATAAAATAATTGTGAGACTAAGTCAGGATAATTGTAGGGGGAAGGGAGCACAAGGAGGGCTTATCAGATGCTGGTGATTAGATGTTTTCTGATCTGGGAACTAGTTATTATACACAGATGTGTTCAGATAGTGAAAACTCTTCAAATTGTACAGCTATGTATACTTTTGTGTTTGTATATTATATTAAATATATTTATTATATTAAATAAATAAATAAATAGACTTTTTACCAGCATCCTCTGCAGAGCAAATTTCAAGTGCCATTCAGGTAGCAGCAAGCAGTTGAGCCTAACAGAACAGTGCTCAGAACCAGGGTTCTGACTCTCTAATATGTGTGCGCTCTCTAAAGGTTATCCACAAAAGACACAAGACCAGTTTCCCCATTTGGGGGGAAAAATAAAAGTTTTTGGCTCTAGGCAATTACATGTTTAACAAGATCTGCTTTTTCTAGGCTTTATAAAAATTCTTTTATGCCTGTTATTTAGCCATATTCCTATTATGGGCACCCATGTTCTATGTATATAATATTCTACCTGGTTGAAAATTTGCATGTCATGTGTTGTGATGGCATTATGACTTTGCTTCTACAAGACAGACTAGCTTTGTTGCAGTGGAGTTAACATGGATTTGGGAGATAGGAAATGTGTACTTGAATTGTGGCTCTGTCAATGACTTGCCACAGTACAACAAGTCACTTTAAGATCATCTGTAATATAAATGACTATATGATTAACTATAATCACTAAGAAATTATATGTGGGCTTGGAGCCTGTGGCTCACGTGGCTAAGGAGCCAGACACATACACCTGAGCTGACAGGTATGAATCCAGGCCAGGCCTACCAACAATAATGATGGCTACAACCAAAATATAGCCCAGTGTTGTGGCGGGCCCCTGTGGTCCCAGTTACTTGGGAGGCAGAGGCAGGAGACTTGCTTGAGCCCAGGATTTGGAGGTTGCTATGAGCTTTGATGCCACAGCACTCTACCCAGGGCAACAGCTTGAGGCTCTGTCTCAATAAAAAAGAAATTATATGTGAATACCCCCAGATCCACTCTGTGCCTGGCCCATAAAGAAACTAGAATACATGTGTTGTATCTGAACAAGGGAGAAGATTTCATCCAGGATGAATATAGAGTGGAGCAGGTGAATTATGTCTAAACATGTTGTCTGGTCAAATCAGACAGCGAACACACATGATAGCACAGAGAAAAGTCCCAGGGGGTTAGATAGCTCAGGCCAGGGCTAGAGCAACCTGGGATGTGAAAATAAATATGATCTAAGAACAGGAAAATGCCAGAGTAATATCAAGTATGACATCTAAAAGGCAAAACTGTAGTGTAGGCACAGTAGTAGGTCAGAAAGCAGGAGATCCTAAGAGGTGAGTAAGAATGGATCCCAGGAAAGGTTTCAGAACACAGACTGTGAACAGCTTTCTGGGGCTAGCAATTCCTTTCAATGTGGCACTGGCTTAATAACATGAGGGTGGCCTGAGAGTTTAAAGGGGCACTGCTGGAGTAGAAAAGCTGGGCCAGGAAGAGTTTCAGCAGGAAGGCTTTAGCTAAACCCTTCCCAGGTGAGGCTGGGGCTTGGGACACACTTCCTCTCACCCATAAATGGCTTTAGGCATTCACAAATTAAAGGAAAGTTCAAAAATCTATTTTAATACTTGGCAATGTGGTACCCAACGGTTTTCTGTTATATTCTATGACCTTTCTGCTGTGTGTCTGTTTTGTTATTGATTTTAATTATGGAATATAATTTCCAGCATGAAGACTCAAGGCAGCTCCCTCTGGCAGGCTGAGCTCTTTCCAGAACCTCCCGGAGGAAGGCAAATAGGAAAGCAATATGGCTTAGAGCTACGTGCTATTCCAACAAAGGAAGGACACAATGGGTTCTTTTCATATAAATGTCAGTGCAGTTGTCTGATGATTCTCCACCATCCCAATAAGCGTGAAGGGGGAATGGAATTGGGGAACAGAAATATTGCTCAATTGCTGTGTTCTTTTCAGCAAATAACAGAGGAACTTATAAAGTATGGCCTGAAAACCAGGGAGAGAGGAAAAATGTTTCATTTTTCCAAAAGTTCAGGTCTGAAAATAATATAGCCTATGGGATACACATACACAGACACACACGCAATATACTATCTCAAATCAAAGTGCATACTGCAAAATGCCATCCAAATTCTGTCATTAACCATGGATGGAACCTTATACAGGTCACTCAGTGTCTCAGAGCCTCCATCTCCTATCCTGAAAAGTGAGATCACTCGATTCAGTAACTGCCCCTTCTGTGCCAAGCAGTATGCTATGTGGCTTCATTTAATCGCTAGAATAAATTTGCTAGGAAAA
>CAUYQV010072349.1:0-25563 GCA_963574575.1 Galagoides demidoff | reverse complement strand
CTCATGCCTATAATCCTAGCACTCTGGGAGGCCGAGACAGGTGCATTGCTTGAGCTCACAGATTCGAGACCAGCCTGAGCAAGAATGAAACCCCATCTCTAAAAATAGCCGGGTGTTAGTGGTGGACGCCTGTAGTCCCAGCTGCTCAGGAGGCTGAGGCAAGAATCGCTTGAGCCCAGGAGTTTGAGGTTGTTGTGAGCTATCAGGCCAGTGCACTCTACCCAAGGTGACAAAGTGAAACTCTGTCTCTAAATAAATAAATAGCAACCAGTGAAAGAAATTACCCAGACATCCGATACTTTCCTGGTTTGAAAGTCCCTACATCTTAGACATGAGACTCAGAAAGTCAAAGCAGTCAGGTCCCACGCTTAATCCTATTTTTTTCTGAAGCTCCCCAAATGCTAAACAAATTTCTTGTACTCCCTGTGACAAAAATCTCTCTGGCCAAAATCTTGCCTCTTTTTCACTGCAGGAATACACATGACCCCACAGCTATCTCCTGCCTGGGCACCCAGGAAAACCTCCCTAGGAAGAAAAGGACTGGAGCCTGCTCTGTCCTGCCTCCTTGCTCCCTCCCGGAATGGAGGCAGTTTCCCATCACTTACGGCAGGAGGGACTTCCTGGAACCTGAGAGAAGGAAACCTCAGTCTCTGCTCCCCCTGGATTAGTGCTGTTCTGCCCACTGTTCTCCCAGAAGACCCTTTCTCTAGGCCTAACATGACATTCCCCTCCAAGACAGGTCCAGCTTGTATGTTTTGCCCTGCATTCCTGCAGAGTCCCTCGGGCACTGTGGCTGGAAATGATTTGTGCAGGGCACTCAGCCAGCTTCCCTTTTAATCACTCCCATACTCACAGATGCAGGGAATCCTGGCCTCCCACCCAGGAGAGGGAAGAAACCTCCTTCACTTCGACAGGGTCTCCCTCAGTGGCAGGGTAAGCAGTGATTCTGGTCTCTAGGAAGATGTCATAAAGAATCTCCTTTAATGATGAAATCGATGTCTTTGGGAACCCCACCCTTTCCATGGAGCTTCTGCAAGGCAAACACTGCTCAAATAATGTTTAAACATCCCTTCACTCCACAGGGCTTCCTAAGCACCACTCTGCTTGGGGAGGAGGGTGGTATCAGCTAGGCCTGGAAGAACGGGTAGGGTTTGCTTAGGATATTTCATGCAGGAGGTGGTGTCAGCTGGGGTTGGTTGGGGTGAGGAAGGGAGAGAGTTAGGGGGCAGCTTGAGGGTAGTAGAGGTGCTTCTTAGGGAAGTGAGTGAGGAGGACTAATCAGGGTCTCAATAGCAGACAGAGGGCACATACAAAACAAGATAATTTGAGCAGGGTTTATTTGTAAAGGTGTGGGTGTAGGGAGGCCACACAGACTAGCCGTAAACTGGATTTAGTAAGAGCCAAGCAAGATGTTATCAACTCTAGACACAAGGAGACGATGACCAGAACAGAGAGACTCCTTCAGAGCAGCTATCTGGGAAGGAACAGAGGTCTTCAAAGGCACAGCCAGCTGAAGGCAGCTTGCAGGGAGAGATCTGGGCAGAGGTGGATTTGAAACTGGTGAAGTTTAAGCTAGTTAGAGGTAAGATGGGTTCGGGTTGATGGGATATATGCAAGTTGCTCACAGTCCCTTCTGTACATAGTTCATTGCTACTGTAGCTGTCCTAATATAGGAATGGCTTTAAGGAATATCCTTACCTTCAACTCACCTAGTATCATGACCCGAAGGGAATGATGTTGTATTGCAACTTGTTTGTGGGTAGTGGAAGAGAGCAGAGGTTTATACTGTATGGAACCAGAGGCTAGTCTATGTGGAAAATTCTTCCCATGATCATATCTGTAAAATTTTAAGTGGAGATTCTATTCTCATTATCAGAAATAAAACGCAGTAATGCAACTATAAATGTCTTATACGACTTCCTTTTTAAATGGAATTTCACACATTAGAAGTTCTTAGATTCCAGTGCTTTCAGCCTATAAGCATAAAAATATTTCAGCTCATACTCAAATCAGTAATTTTTTAAGAGGAAGAAAGAAAAGGCAAATAGAAATAAAGGCCCTTGGACTATTTGATAATTTTATTGATTAAAGAGAAGCAAAGCGTATGAACTCACTGGGAAAAGTTTTCCATTTCTTGCTGCTTTGATATAAAATACTGACATCCGTGAAGATACCCTGGATTGGGTTCCCGGGAAACTCAGCATAAAAACGGGAAGTTGTATGCAGAAGGAGTGCTCTTAGGAGATACACTTCCGAGGAAATGAGAATAGCAAGAAGCTGGTCAGCAATCTGATCGTGCCAGCAGGAGAGCTGTGTTGGCCTAAAGGGGGAATGTGGGCAGTGACCATAGTACCCCCTCTAGATAATAACATAAAACTCATGACACATCCCTGTAACGGGGACATCAAAGACAAACTAGTTTATAAGTGTAATCAATTCAAACAGTACTTAAGATTTGTTCCTCCTGCACAAGGAAATGTGAAATGTCCTAAATCTTATGTGGAAGAAAGTAATAGTGGTTTTCTAATAATCTCATAATTTTACTTGATGTTATAAACAATAAGTTGTGAGATTAAAACAGTTATAAATGACCAATGATGAAAAAAAAATTTCAATCAAATCTACTAAGGACTGGAGTTTATTTCCATTCATTCTCTAGAAAATTACATTACCAAGTTGTTATATGAGAATTAAAGTGCTTACAGCTAGAAGATATAAGAAAAAGGTACTAAAGAGATTTTCGGGGCAATTAAAATACTGTTATTTTCTGCAGCTTGTGGTATTTGTGTTGTTTATAAGCTTTTTAAATTTTTCTATTTGTTGAGGTTTTTTTTCTCATTCTGAATAGATATTTACTTTTATATATTTTATTCATAATTGTGGGCCAATAAAGTTGCGAGCTTTGCCCTGGTAAAACCAGAATCCATGCTTAGATCTCAAAGAATCAATGCCCTGATCTCAGAGCCCCCACCTCCCTCAGGAGTTCTGCTAGAGCTCTCCTTTTGCTAGCCCAACAGAAGCTGGGACTACTCAAGGTCAGCTTCCAGGGCAGAGAGCAGGGTGGCAAAGGGTGGAGAATGCATCAGGAGGAACAAATTGAAGACAGCAGGCACAGCTAAGTAAGTCCTTGATGCCAAATCCAACTTATACTTTATTCATAGAAAAGTGAAATCTCAGTGACATAAAAACAAAAGTCTATATTGAAGGAGCCTTCTATCTGGGGAACCAGTGGTACACTTGAAGCAAAGTCCTGCACCCATGTACCAGAGGGAAGAGCTTCTGCTCCTTTTCTCCTCTCTGTGACCTGGGGATTCTGAGCTCCTCAGCAAACTCTAGGGGAGGGGGTGGTGAGCAGTAACTGAAAGCAAAGGGGCTAAACGCCATCACCGTGGACACAACCACCCTAAGCAGAAGCAGCGATGATGTGTTTGATTTTAGCAGCCCTGAGGTCCTGAATGTCTAGTGTATATCCATCCCCCCTCTACGCTGTATGGAGGCCCTACCTTCTTGTTTCTGCCTCACCCCGAGGCAGTTCTGTGTGGCCAGTGCCAGTGCACAAACAGCCCTTGGAGAGCAGGAGCCCAAATTTGGGGTGGAGGTGTTAAAACCAAATTCCTTTGCTAGCTCCTCTGTGACCTTCCTGGGTAGTAAAAATCCTGGCATCTTTGCCTAGATCTTTTTCTTTTCTGTTGGGATCTCGAAACATTGCATCCAAAGTGACCTTCCCTCTTCCCCCTCACCTCACCATGGGCACTCCTTGATCCATCTTTCCCATACTTTGTCCTCTATCCAGAAACATAGACTGCCAGATCTGCTGCTGTCTTCAGCCACTTGGTCCCCTTCCTGAGTCCTTTTACCCAACTTCCTATTACACATCACTGCTTGAGTGTCCCCACGGTACTTCAAAGGCAATATATTCAGAAGCAAACTCACTGAATCCGACAATCCTTTCTTTACAGTGTTGCTGAGATCTGTTGTTTCCCCTTTCTCTCTTTGTCAGTCCCTTACATGGGTTCCTATTTCCTTTGGTTCAGACCATCGTTTTGCCTCCCCTTAAAGACCAGTCACTGTCACTCTGCAATCTCCCCTGCACACAGGGCTGTGGTAAAGATTCCTAACATGGATCTGCTCAAACACTTTCTGGGGCTCTCTGTCACCTTATAAATAGAATCAAAACTTCTCAACCTGGCCACGTTTATTCTGTAATTAAGCATACATGTGGTATTGCAGTTATTTAAAAATGCAAAATCCTGCAACCAAAAAATGGCCGGGCGTTGTGGTGGGCGCCTGTGGTCCCAGCTACTTGGGAGGCGGAGGCAGGAGACTTGCTTTAGCCCAGGAGTTGGAGGTTGCTATGAGCTGTGATGCCATGGCACTCTACCCAGGGGGACAGCTTGAGGCTCCGTCTCAAAAAAAAAAAAAAAAAGTAAAAATGCAAAATCATGGATGTATTGTTTGCCCTCAAACCACTTCTCTCCCTTGCCCCATTAGACTATAAAGTTTTTGAGGAGGAGACAGGGCCTGGTGCATAATTGGCAGTCAGGAAATGTTTGCTCGATGAGAGAGCATTTTTAGCTTGGCCTCCCTTTCCAGCTTTGTCATTCACATGTCTCCCCCACCCACCTTCTCACTATCAGGCTAGTCAAGCCCAAGTGCTTACTGCTTTCCCTGCGCCCAAATTGCCTCTCTTCTGTGCTTGTGCCCAGGTTCCCTGCTCAGGGCCTCCCTTCCTTGGCCCTCCTGCCACTCTTGATCAGCCTCTGTCAACATACCTGTGTGGGCATGTGAGTGTGCACACACATCATACATTCACTGCATGCAAACACCACAGGCACACATGGACACGCCACACACACACTTGCTGTATCTATGAAGGCTGTCTTGCTTCTTTCTTCTCCCTTTTTCTCTCCCCAGAAACTAATCTTCTCTTACAACTTCTGTAGTATTTGTTTGTGTGCCTCCTATGGCTCGAATCATATTTTATTGACAGATTTCACTTCTTGGTTTACAAGTCTTATCTCCTCTACCAGACAGGGAATGCCCCCAGGACTCAGCTGTGGAGGATCCATTTTTGTTTTTTTTTCACCCAACAACAACTGGCCTACAGTGGATATTTAATACCTATTTGTAAATGGACATACTTGCCCCTCAAAGCATGAAGGTCTTTCTTCTTGTTATGAATTAAACATATATTTTAATTACTTGCATATAATTCATGACTACATTCTTAATGTAAAGCACTCAAGCAATAGAGATAAAACTTAAAGTTCCAGTTGCTTACTCCCCAATCCCAGTCCTCTTCCCATTTACATACCTATACAATGCAGGTATACTATAGTTGTGTGGATTTTGTTTTGATTTTATAAAAGTGATATGCTGTATAAATTATTCAGCTTGATTCTTTCACTTTACAAATGTCAAAGATAGCTTTTTAGTCTTTCCATAAAGGAGATATATAGTAACTCATTCTTTCTAACAGCTGCAAAATACCATAGTTTGGAAGTGCCAGGCTTATTTAACCATTCTCTATAGCTGGCTTCCAACATTTCACTATTAGAGCAATGCTGTACAAAACAGCCTGCACATGGCTCCTTGAACATGCCCTCTTCTAGGAATAAGACGAAGAAGTGGAATTTCTGAGTCAAAAGAAAAGCATTTTTAAAACAGTGTTTAGATTTAAGCCAAAAAAAAAAAATAGAAATTGTCAAATTGACTTCCAAAGAGACAGTATTGATACTCCCATAAATCCATGCCATTGCTTGATATTGTAAATCTTTTAACATTTCAGCCAATCCAATGGAGGAAAAAGGCATTGTGTTATATTAATGTGCATTTCCCCATTTATTCCACATGAGGTTGAACATCATTTTATGGGTTTATTGACATGTACATATCCTTTGCCCATTGTTGTATTCAGTAGTTTGTCTTTTTCATTTGTAGTATAGCTTTATAAATTCTAGATATAAATATTCTATTATGAATAAGACATATGTTGTAAATATTTTCCCCGTATCTGTTTCTTGTCTTAATTTTCTTGAGGGTGCCTATTTTGCTTCAGATATTTTCTTTTTGATCCAACTTTGATTTTTTCCAAATGTATATCTGATTGTCCCAACACTCTTTGTGTAATATCCATCCATTCTCTGATAATGTGAAATGGTATTTTTACCATGTAGCAAATTTTACTGTCTACATGGATTCAGTCCTAGACTTTAAACTTTCTTTATCCCTTTGTTTAAAGTGTGTTTCTTAGAAACAGCATTAAGACAGGTTTCGGGTTTTAAGCCCAGGCTATATGCTGTCTTTTAGAGAGAGAATTCCATTCACTCATATTTAATGTAACAACTGTTATATTTAATTTTATTCCTTCCATCTTACCTTATATGTATTATTTTTTTTTTTTTATTTCGCTGGCTGGCTCACATTGCTATTCCTCTCCACCCTTGTTAACTTGGGAGTTCCCTTGCATTCTTTCCATTCCATTAATGGTAATAACTCATTTTATTTCCTGGTACTCGTAATCAAACTCTGTTTCTTTAGTATTAGAGGAATGTGAGATATGATTTCTCCCCTTTTGGATGCTTCTTGCCTCCACCGGTGAGATTTTTAGAATACTTTTACCTTTTCAGTTTTTTTCCCCTCACCCCAAGGAGTCTATGGGATGATTTTACCCTGCATTCCCTATCCCCACCTTCTAGGTTTTGCTGAAATTGCTTTGTACTTATCTTTCTAGATATTATTAGAATTTTCTTTGCAGTATTTCACTTCTATTTTAAGAATTCTTATTCAGCATTACACATTTCCAGTCTATTATTATCTATTTATATTTAACAAAACAGATATAGTTCTACACACATATATGTGTGCATACACATAGTTAATACACGTGTATTATATGTAGTTAAGCTTTATTGCTCACTCTGTTTCTTCTTCTCTGTTAGAAATCATTTGATTTTGGTTGGAGTTTTTTTTTAAACACTTTCTTCAGAGAGTGCATGTGAGTGGTATAATCTTTGAAACCTTGCATATTTATAAGTATATATATATTTTTAACTCATGTGGGTGAATGGTGACTTGGCTAGGTATAGGATTTCTAGGCTGCAGTCTTTATGCCCAGGAGACTCTATCTGTTATTCCATTGTCTTTTCGTTCCTTTTGTCCTCTGGGACTCAGTTATTAGTCCCATGTTAGATCTCCTCAATTCCCCTCTCTTTATATTCTGCCAAAGGAGTTCTATCTCTTCGTATTTTGCTCTCTGGTTTGTGATATTTCTTGCACTTGATCTTGCCACTAATTGAAGTCTCATCTCTGGCTATCTCTTGTCCACTTCATTTTTGGTTAAGAAGCATGTTTTTAGGGCTAGGTGCTGTGATTCATGCCTGTAATCCCAGAACTCTGGGAGGCTGAGGCTGGATTGTCTGAGCTCATGAGTTTGAGACCAGCCTGAGCAAGAGGTAGGCCCCATTTCTAAATCTAGCCTGGTGTTGTGGCAGACACGTATAGTCCCAGCTACTTGGAAGGCTGAGGCAAGAGGATGGCCTCAGCCCAAGAGTTTGAGGTTGCTGTGAGCTATGATGCCATGGCACTCTATTGAGGGTGACAAAGTGAGACTGTGTCTCAAAAAGAAAAAAAGAGCATGTTTTTTAGTTTCAGGACATTATTATCAAGTTCTTTGTTGCTGTTGTTCAACCATTCCTTTGTCTCCCCTGGCAGCTCCTCAGAAGCCTGTTCTGGATGTTTACTATGTTCCTCACTTTGTGGCTCCTGGCCTCAGAGGTGTGTGGTTTCCTTTCTCTACCTGATTCCTACAGCCCAGTGGCCAGAAAACAGACATGGCGGTGGAGGAAGACACAGTGGTGCTGGTCCCTGAAGGCCTTGCAAAAGCAGGCAGACAGGGAGGCAATCCCTGTTGAGCAGGAGGAGTGCCTAATCCTGGGTCTCTCTCAGCTTACCTGCTGCTCAGTCCCGTTTAGCTTTGGACTGAGTTGGGGGCTGGGGAGACTTGAACATGCATGTATATAACCAGGGTCATACTGCCTTCAGCGTCTCATCCAGGCTCCCTTAGAAGGGAGAAAGCCCCGCTTCCCCAATCCAGCGGATTTTCTCCAGGTTCTCACCTGCCCGCTGACCCCAGCAACTACTTGGCTCTGAAGAGGAGGTGGGTGGGAGCGGGAAAGTAGGCACATTAATCTGCTGCTGGCCCAGAATGCCCGTTTCTCCACACTCCATCAGTTTTTCTGATCTCTAGCATCAGGTAGTCTCTGTGCCACTCACTCCCCTGCCCCCGGTTTTAATTACCATATTGTTAAACTAAATTTTTCTCCCTGGTAAGGCATATCTTTGTTTCTCTTTTTCGAATTTACCTTGGCTATTCTCATGCATTTCCTTTTCCTGATAAATATTGGAATCAGCCTGCTGCCTGCTGGTCCTTAAACAGCTTTTTGTTGACTTTTTTTGATACTATTGAACTAAATTTAGAGATGAATACGGAGAGACCGGACACTCCTCCACGATTACATCTTTCTGTCTAGGAAAAAGATAACTATTTATTCAAGATCACTTTTCTATCCTTTAGTTTAGTTTTATGGTATATTTTTATTTAGGCTTTGGACATTCTTCTGAAGTTTATTTATTTATTTATTGATTTATTTATTTATTTATTTATTTATTTTGAGACGGAGCCTCAAGCTATCCCCCTGGGTAGAGTGCCATGGCATCACAGCTCATAGCAACCTCCAACTCCTGGGCTCAAGCGAGTCTCCTGCCTCTGCCTCCCAAGTAGCTGGGTCCATAGGCGTTCGCCACAACGCCCAGCCATTTTTTGGTTTTAGCCATCATTGTTGTTTGGCGGGCCTGGGCTGGGGATTCGAACCCGCCACCTTAGGTGTACGTGGCTGGCGCCTTAGCCGATTGAGCCACAGGCGCCGAGCCTAAACTCAGTATTTATAAAAAAAAAAAAAAAAAGTTTACTAATCTCTCCTAAGTAAACAGAGACTAGAGGTATTTTTTTTTTTTTTTCAAACAGAGCTTCAAGCTGTCCCCCTGGGTAGAGTGCCGTGGCATCACAGTTCACAGCAACCTCCAACTCCTGGGCTCAAGTGTGTCTTCTGCCTCAGCCTCCCAAGTAGCTGGGACTACAGGCGCCTGCCACAACGCCTGGCTATTTTTTTTTTTGGTTGCAGCCATGATTGTTTGGTAGGCCGAGCTGGATTTGAACCCGCCACCTTAGGTGTATGTGGCTGGTGCCTTAGCCACTTGAGCCACAGGAGCCAAGCCTAGAGGTAATTTTTTAAAAAAACAATTAACACTCTCAGTGTCTACACCTTTAGCCCAGGCAGAACTTTCCATCCACCTCAAAAAACCCCACAAACTTGTAAATATATATAATTAACAAATGCTAAGCAAAAATATAAACCAATATCATATGACTGATTATAAATATGGAATGGGAGGAAGTCATAATTCAGGAATTTTGATTAGAAATTTAGAGTTCCAGGTGGCACCTACAGCTCAGTGGATAGGGCGCCGGCCCCATATACTGAGGGTGGTGGGTTTGAACCCATCCCCAGCCAAACTGCAACAAAAAATAGCCAGGCGTTGTGGCAGGTGGCTGTGGTCCCAGTTACTTGGGAGGCAGAGGCAGGAGACTCGCTTGAGCCCAGGAGTTGGAGTTTGCTGTGAGCTGTGATGCCACATCACTAAACCAAGGGCGGCAAAGTGAGAGTCTGTCTCTAAAAAAAAAGAAAAGAAAAGAAATTTAGAGTTCCACAGACAAGTTTGAAGTTGATTATTGAATCATTTATTTGTCTCTGACAGTTTAACATGCAAATGTCAATGGTCAGTAGCTGGGTAGCTTTCTGAAAATAAAATATAGCCCTTTATGTGCCATTGCAAACCCTTTATGAGAGAAGGCAGTGTGGAAAAATCTAAATTATATGCTCATATATATATATATATACAACTGTGATAGTTTTTATTTGAATACACTATAAAATATTCAAAAAAATTTTTTAAACCTTTTACTTCACTGGATCTCCATAACAATTCTCTAAAGGTTATTCTCGTTTCACAGAGGGAAAAGGAGATTCAAAGAGAAAAAGCGACTTGTTGAATGCAGCATGAAATACAAGCGTAGAGCCACTATATTCTGAACTCAACAGAACTGGATCCAAATCCTGGCCTTGCTACTATGTTATGACCTTGGAAAAACTGCCTAACCTCTATAACTCCCTTAGAAAATGGGCAAGGTGATGAGGGAGACTGTTACAAGCATTAAAAGAATGTATAGTATTTAAAATACATGGAACATAGCTGGTCAATATCAATACAGGGGCAGAACAGGAGTTGAAATCCAAGTCTGCTGACCATGATACCTTCTGCCTCTTTATGGTATATATACTATGAATTCCAGGCAACTGAGCTGGAACATTTGATCAAATAACCAAATGATTAGTAAGTGCTAAGAACTTATGTATAGATGTTTTTACAAGAATATGTGTATATTACTGAAAAGTATTTCATAGACAACTGATGGGAATACCTTTATCGGACTGTATGGATCTCACACTTCCAAATATCTCAAACCTTTATACTGCATAACTATTTTATTTTTTCTCAAGACATTACTGCAAATTTGAACGTTTGAGAGCATGGGCTATCTAATCTTTGCTTTGATAACAGCACATTTTTGGCACTCCAATATTAAATAACATTTATCAGTATTCCACTTTGGGTCTCTGAAAACCAGATAAGCATATAGACTATAAGATGATTAGATTAAGAGAAACCATTTACACCTGAGTTTTGCTAGTTTTAGGAAGTCAAATAAAACAAACCAAATAAAACTACAGCTAAGCTAGAAACTGTTTTCAAGTAAGGCTTCTGATATGATAAGATAACATATTGAGGATATAGAGAAGTAAAAATCTATATGGCCTGCTGAGTTTTCTAAACTTGCCTAGACAGACTCATAAAAACAGAGGAAAGATGCTGCTTTCATATACTTTTATACTTTGCACTTGTATGAACACAAGTCTGCCATCTGGCAATGTCTGTGCTTTAACAGGAGGTGGAAGAGAAGGCCCAGAGACAGAAACATAAACTCTCCATGATAGGATTTCAGCTGTGACAAGTATGCCCAAGACTTCCAACATTCTCTGTTCTAGATCTGTTTGCTTTTCTTAAATTCCTTGATTTGTCTTTAGTCTACATTTATCTTATTTTTCTGTGATACATTTGTTTCATCAGTTTGGATATTAACATATTTCAGTACTCTCTATGGACTATCCACAAATACTCAGTAACAAGTTGCATTCCAAGGGCACCTTTCTTTATTAAGAGACTTTGTTTCCAAAAGACACAAAGATATTGTATTGGGGGGGGGGTGTTAAAGTGGTCACACTGGGAAGAAAAAAAAAATATATATATATATATATAAAGTGAGGTAAGGAAATAAGCTAGCAAATGGTCAAATGACCTTACCACTTGGTTCTCACTTTGAGATCCTACTAACTGCTGCATCATTTGAGACATACCACTGAATCGCTGGGGTGAAAATGCTGTTTGGTTTTCCTACTTTAAGCCTCCCTTTTATAAAACAGGGAGGGATAAAATATTATCCCCCCCCCTTTCTTTTTTGGAGACAGAGTCTCATTATGTCACCCTTGGTAGAGGGCTGTGATGCCAAAGCCACAGCAACCTCCAACTCCTGGGCTTAAGTGATTCTCTTGCCTCAGCCTTTCAAGTAGCTGGGACTGCAAGCGCCCACCATGACACTGGCTATTTTTTTGTTGTTATTGTCATTGTTGTTTAGCAGGTCCAGGCTGGGTTCAAACCCACTAACCCTGGTGTATATGGCCAGCGCCCTAACCACTGAGCTATGGGCGCGGAGCCTATTACCCCTCTTAAAACACAGCTATTCTATTCAAGTATGACACGGTGCTTTTATTTCCTCTATCCTTGAGTGCAGAGATCATTTATTATAAAACCGGCCTGAAAAGAGGGCTGACATTTTTGTTACTTGAAAATACGTTGTGACTTTCTCTTCCTTCTCTAAATACACAGTGTGCAGAAAAAGGTGTTGCTAAGGGAGGAATTGATATTTGGTTAGTCTTCTCAAAGGCATTTTAATCACCATGAGCAAACAAAAGTCGCCTTCTGGCTGGAAGATTAAGGACAGTCATTTAGCCTCATGGAGTGAATGTCAGAAATGCCACACATCAATTCTGTACATCCTACTCTGTACCACACAGGACAAAGCAAAGCCCCTCAAAAGCTATTTTTATAGAGGGAGTGGGAAATGGGCTTATGCAGAAATATTTGCAAAGCAATATTTAAACAAAATCCTTTGGTTATAAAAAGCATGATACATAAATGACATCTCTTCTCATGTTATTCCATAGTTGCTTGTGTGACTACATACCTGATTCCGGATTTACCAAGAAACTCCCATATACTCTCTTTAGTAACTAGAAACAAACAAACAAACGTTAGTCAAAAGGCTACAATAACATTATCATTTTTCAAGAACTATACTTGCTAAGCTCTTTCTAAGCCAGCACTCTTTCATCTGGTGGATGGGAAACTAGAGACAAAGGAAGCAGATTTATCTACATTAGTGGTTCTCAACCTTCCTAATGCTGTGACCCTTTAATATAGTTCCTCATGTTGTGGTGACCCCCAACCATATGCAACCCTTTAATACAGTTCCTCATGTTGTTGTGACCCCAACCATAAAATTATGAAAATAATGGGTCACGGCATTAGGAAGGTTGAGAACCACTGATCTGTATCACCAACTATGCCACCCATAGAACTTCAAATAGAATCCAAAAGGTTAACTGAGGCAATTCCTTTACCCTTTTAGGACCCCACATCTTTTATATGGTCTCTGTTCTCCAGATTTTACATAGTACTTAATCATTTTCTGTTTTCAAGAGAGCAGAAGGATGCCAAATACAAGGGAGAGGATAGATTACATCAGTTATCAACTAAGCATAGGATAAGCCACTAATCCAGGTTGGAATGAGGAGATAAAAATGGGATTGCTGGGAACTGATTTCTGTTAGCCTGCTAATCTTGTATGCTTTAAAATTATTTATTGTGTAACCAGGTTTTAAGGCAAGGGACAATGGATAATGAAATCTTACCCAGCTATTAATATTGGTGAGTTCACAGAAGGCTGTACATTGTACAACCAAACCAGTATTTACTGCTGGCTACTTTCTAGCTTTTTGAAATAAACAAACAAAAAGAGACCTTTTTATACCTCTTTAGACCTTTTTTGGAGGGTTTAAATGTGCCCTCCAAAACTCATGTTGAAATTTAAGTGCCATGGTGATGGTAAAAGGTGATTAAGCCATGAACACTCTACTCTCATGAGTGAATAAAGGGTTAATTTCTATATTGGGAGAATGGGAAAATATAGAATTAAAATCTATATTTTGTTAATTCCAAGAGTGGATTGTTAAAAAAGCAACTCTAGCTCTCTCTCGCTCTTCTATCTTCCACCATAGGATGACACAGCATGAAGGTCTTTGCCAGATGCTGGCATCATACTCTTGGACCCCCCAGCCTCCAGAACTTTTGAGTCAAAAAAGCTTGTTTTGTTTATAAATTACCCAATCTGTGGCATTCTGTTTTGAGAACAAAAACAGAAGAAGATACCTTCCTACTTTCCTTCTGCTAGTATGACCGTTTCACTTGGTGGAAAGTGCTCCAAGATTGACATGGCTGAAGAAACGTATATTTTATTTTACATCACTATTCCGTAAGAAGTTAAAACTGAGACCTAAATGCTAACAGGCTGCAGGACTTTGTCTATAAGCATCCAGTCATTTTCTAACACTATGACACCATAGAGACACACTTATGCACTTATGTATAATCTTTTAATATCTTCTGGGATACCAAAAAAGGGGGAGGGTACTTAATCTATATGGTTACCAAATTAAAAATGAACAAAAGCAGAAACTTCCATTTTAATTTTAAGAGTTATATGTATATGCTTGCTTTTAAAGAACATCATTAGCTAGAGAAAAGCACTGTGAACAAAGGTAGTCCTTGAGTTGAGCTCCATGTGAGCAGGTCCTATCTTAGTCACTGCTGTGTTCTCAGGGCCCAGGGCAACACTTGCACTCAGAAGCACATGATAAACATCTGAAGAAATATGAATGTTTTTCTTTTAAGTTTATTTTCACAGTACTTTCTAGGTAATGTTAAAAAACATAGGAAGAAATCATCTATTATATGTCCCATTTGAAAATACTATCCCTCTTAAATATTCTTTGGAAGCACCTTAAGTAATGGCCTGCTGGCTCGGAGCCTGTGGCTCAATCGGCTAAGGCGCCAGCCACGTACACCTGAGGTGGCGGGTTCGAATCCCCAGCCTGGGCCCGCCAAACAACAATGATGGCTGCAACCAAAAAATGGCCCGGCGTTGTGGCGGGCGCCTGTGGTCCCAGCTACTTGGGAGGCAGAGGGAGGAGACTCGCTTGAACCCAGGAGTTGGAGGTTGCTAAGAGCTGTGAAGTCATGGCACTCTACCCAGGGGATAGCTTGAGGCTCCATCTCAAAAAAAAAAAAAAAAATAATAATAATAATAAAGTAATGGCCTCCAATTATCAGAGTCCATTAAAACAAAATTTCCTAATATTTCACATACATATTTATTTAACCATTTTTCTATAGTTAGAAGGAATACCCAATTGGCAAAACTTAAATAGGGTGGACCTCAAACCATGAATCAATTATACTTGCTTATACAAAAGCAAAAGACAAGCAATGCCCCATGTAGTTCCTATTTGGTGATCACACAGGCACTGTGAGGAAACCTTTTTACAGAAGAGGAACTGAAGGGAGGAGTTCAAGGTCACAAAGTTTGTAGGTGGCACAGAAAGATTTGACCTTAAGGTGTCCCATATACCACTTCCCCTAAGAGTTTGGGGAAAATAAGCAACATGCATATTCCACAAGAATTTTAACATCATACTACTTCTGAGCTACAATTTTGTGTTGCACATACTATTGGGTACTTGGAAAAAGGGGAAATCAGAGGTGGGGTGGGAAAGACCACTTAATATTCTGAGATCTAAGAGGGACTTAGTGGCAGATTTATATCTTGTTGAACCCCCTTGCTGTACCCCTGCACAAACCAGCCAAAATCTCCCTGTTAATTCATTTGCACTTTTAACTATGACTCACTTTTGAATTTGCGCACCCTTTCCCAATCTGACACCACTTTGAGTGGAGGCAACCTATCGCTCATTACCATCAGACTTTCTCAGCCCAGCAGCAGAAGTGTTCTGGCCTTTAAAAGGGGCCTGGGATAAAGTAACAAGCTTCCTGGGGTTATCACAGCTAGTTACTGTTTAACCAACCCAGGGGGTCATTTACTATACAAACTGGGAATGTCATTTACTCCACTTCAGTGGGTGGAGTTGGGCTTTGACCCTTGTGGTAGTCACAAGAACAGCAATGTATGCTAGAGTTCTATTGTAAAAAAAGCACAAAATAAAAAGGAGATTTAAGAAATCTAGCCTACCATTTCCTTTCCCTTCCAGGATTATTATCACCATACTGAGACATTCTCCCCCCTGCTTTTAAAAAAAGAGATAGTCTCGCTGGGTTGCCCAGGCTGGACTCAAATTTTGAGGCTCAAGCCAATCCTTTCCCCTCAGCATCCCAAATAGTGAAGACTTCAGGTATGCACCACCAGATCTGGTTTGCATCTAGATCTTTATTTTTTATTTTTATTTATTTATTTTTTTGCCCAGGGCTGGGTTTGAACCCACCACCTCCAGCATATGGGGCCAGGCACCCTACTCCTTGAGCCACAGGCGCCGCCCTTAGATCTTTAAAGAGAGAGGATTATTTGGGGGAGAGTTGATTACAAAATTTTTAAACTGTCTGTTTAACTTCTCCTTTTCAGTTATTGCCACTTGTTTCTTCTTGCTCTTCATCTGGTAAAAAGAAGAATTAGCCACTATCTTTTACATAATATTACTTCATAAACTTTATAAAAAGAAGAGGTCTTCTTCCTGAAACTTTTCCAGTAAAATAACTCCAAATTCAAATGTTTCCTATTTCTTTAAACTTATATGGCAAACCAGTTGCATTTGAATAACTAAGGGAAGCAACTACCCATAGCTCTGGGTATTGCGTTTAGTTTGGACCAATTTTAGTTTTATATAAAAAAGTTGCCAAGTTTTTGATCATATTCCTATACACATAGCATTTTATTATGTAAATTTTAAATAATTCAAAAGCTACTACTTTTCAGAAAGAAAACAGAAATGGCAGTATCTTCATTCAACAGATTAAGTAAAACCTAGTTTGTTAAAACTAAGATATTTGAAAACTGATTCAGGAACTGAGTCATACTTCCTGCTTTAAGACCCAACCACAACGTGCACACATTGGTGTAATAGCAATTTCTTTCTTCCATAAATGGTTCTCCCCAGAGCAAATATAGTTCAACAGGAACCAGGCCTGCTACTTTAGCTATTGAAAGAAGCTAGTGAACAAGGCATAGCTATCAAGACTTTCATAATGTCTGGACATCCCTTCTTAATTCCCCTAAAGCAGTTATAAGGAAGAAGAGATATTTAGAAAAGCCAGCTCTAAAGAACACTAAATTTTGTCCCTAAACTTCTAGAATAAGAAACTAAGATTATAAAACTTAAACATGCTAGAAGTTATGCATCTGCCTTGATAACGTTACAAAAATAGAACAGAACCTATCTCATTCTCACAATAGCTGTTTTTATGCTAGTCAAGGAAAAGTATTCTTTGCTATGTTTTTTGAGAACTAAAGCTGTTTTTAATTTCCACTGTGTTATAAAATCCTGGTAGGACACATAATTTGAAAAAAAAGGCAAATCCTTCTAAGATTTTGATAGTCATTAAGCTTTGGTTAGAGGACATCTTTATTCTTCAAAATAAAAAGCAAGCAGGCAAAGAGCCAAAACCTTTTCTGGGAAACACACATCTTTGGATCATTATGGTAGTTAAGAGCCTCTAGTTAGATGAAAAAACTGTCCAGAATGGCTTGTGTCAGAGGGGGTAATTTAGCGCCACAGATCTTCTGTCAGTGGCAAGCAGTCAACAAAAGGTGAAGAGGAAACAGAGTCCTAAGAAAATGATGTGGAACTTACCTCATCAGCACCGTGTGCCTGAAGTTCCTTGTAGAATTTCAAAGAAATACTGACCATCACTTTCGTTTTGTCTCCATTAGGATTTGAAATATGATAGAGGACCCCATCAAAATCTGTAAGGAAAGCAGGACTACTAAACTTGGGAATGGGGAAAAATCTCTCAAAGCACCTATTTTGGTGCAGGCCACAAGAAAGACCCATTATAAGAAAGCATATGAGTAAAATGGTGTTTATTTTAAATCTACATGGGAAGTCGAAGAAACACTGAATAGAATCGCCGAATACCCATCCATTTTTACTCTTTCCTAAAATTATATATCTATGTGTGTGTGTGTGTATATATATACACCAGTATATATATACCAGTCAGGTGAAGCAGTGGGAGTGGAGAAGGAACAAAGAAATCTATAAACTAGTTGTGATCAATAAATTGTAAATACCACTGCACTTGGACCAACCTACAAAGCTTTCTTACTTTAATCACAGCTTGGTACTGAAAGCATTTTTTAAAAACCTCCTATTTGGGATGCAATTTAAACATGCATATAAGTAGAAAACACTGCATAATGAATTTCCATCAATTATCAATAGATGGCTAATTCTTGTTTCATTTAGACAAACCCTCCCTGACAATTTATTTTGAAGTAAATACCAGACATCACATTTCATTTGTAAATACTTTAGAATGTATCTTTGGAAGATAAAGAACAGAAGGCTATTTTTAAAAAACTATCACAACCACTGCCATGCCTAATGCTTTCTTTATAGAAAGCAGCAAAATGTCTCTCTGATTTGACAAACAGGTCTTTAGCACGTTCTCATTTCCCTACTACTCGAATACTAGGCAAACTAAGACCGATGGCTAAACGTAATACAACATACTATTTCCAAATTTTAAATAAGCCTTAGTTTGAACTACAAATTAAACCCACACTTCTAAAGTTATCAGCAAGTTTATAGTTAGTCATCAAATGGATTAAACAGATGAAGTGGTCATCTACAATAAAGAGCTAAAAAAGACCCGACAAGGGACAGTATTCATGATATCAAAGCTTATTTTAGGAACAATTTTATTTTCTGTTTTTTATATTATCCCTTCCCTTAATAAGATTGAGAAAAGAAACTTACCTGCAAATGTTACTTCTACTGCTTCTGGTTTGTTTCTGTAAAATAAATAAACAAAAAAGTCTCTTAGTTAAGATAACGATATTGCAGCTTGCATTCAAGGGGAAGTGAAAGGTTCCTGAGCTTTACTTAAGACCAGACTATTCTGTGTAAACCTTGGATTATTGCCAATGAAAGCACATATTCATTTTTTCATGTACCTGAATCTTTGGACTTGCTTAAAGTGAAAGATACAAGAAAAGATAGCTATAGCTTCTGTTCTTCACCTACTGTTGAATTTCTTGCTATGGTTGGTATTCACTTTCAATTTTGAATTCCCTAAGAACATGATGAATATATGTTTGTCATGTGCACCTGAACATGCCTCCTTCATAGGAGACATGATAGGTGTAATACATTCAGCAGGAAAATGGCTAAGTATGAAGTAGAATGGCTGTAATCTGCTTAAAGTAAAAGGATGATTTCAGGCTATGAAACAAAACAGCAAGTTCTAGTCCATTTCAAAAATCATGTTGGCTCGGCGTCTGTGGCTCAATCGGCTAAGGCGCCAGCCACGTACACTTGAGGTGGTGGGTTCGAATCCCCAGCCTGGGCCCGCCAAACAACAATGATGGCTGCAACCAAAAAAAAAAAAAATGGTGGGGCGTTGTGGCAGGCGCCTGTGGTCCCAGCTACAGGGAGGCTGAGGCAGGGGTTGGAGGTTGCTATGAGCTGTGATGGGAGGCACTCTACCCAGGGAGGATAGCTTAAGGCTCTGTCTCAAAAAAAAAAAAAAAAAAAAATCATGTTAAGTCTTTCTACTCAACTTTCCCTCTTACTGTACATCACTATAATACTCACTATTTATCTTTATGAAGCCCTCTGGTTCTAATCTAGTTTTGTTTTTAAATTCCAGCTCTGCATTTAACATAGGAAATGTTACACAAAACAACATTGAAATCAATGAGGAGAATAGTCATGAAATCTGTTCTACAACTTTTATTTCCTCAGGCTCATATTTTTGAGACAAACTAACACCCTTATGCCTTTGTTTCCTTACCTATCGTCAAAGAAATGAAAGTATGACTTTTCCTATTTACCTCATGAAACTACTAAAATAAAAGAACAGACCTAGAAAAAAGTATCCTGGAAGGCCATGACTACCTATGACTTTCTGTGTGATTCCCAGCTTAGTCTGGCACATGAATTTTTATTTCATAAATGTTGCTGAATTATTACCCTTAAAGCATGCCCTACATCCCACCTATAAACAATAATGACCAATTATCACTTAGTGAAAAGTTACTTTATGTCTTTCCCTTCTTCTTAAAGTCAATGACAGGAAACAAAGATTCTACTGGCTTTACCAGCTACCTACCTGTAACTCAATGATTCCTTTTTTGCTTTATGTGTTAGCAGACAAGATGTACACATTTTCAAATTCATCTGTGCCTAACTTGCTAAAGACCTCTCAATCAAATACATACCTCTTATGCTATATCTGCTCTCACACCTGCGAAAGGAACCAAGACTGAGAGGCCCTCCATGGTTGCTGGGAAATAATGGAATATATAACATGGTTTATGACTGTTAAAAAACTGATATAGGCTGGGTGTAGTGCCTCATGCCTGTAATCCTAGCACTGTGGGAAGCTGAGGCAGGTGGATTGCCTCAGCTCACAGGTTCTAGACCAGACTGAGTCAGAGCGAGACCTTCTGTAAAAAATGGCTGGGCATTGTGGCTGGTGCCTGTAGTTCCAGCTACTTGGGAGTCTGAGGCAAGAGAATAGCATGAGGCCAAGAGTTTGAGGTTGCTGTGAGCTATGACGCCATAGTACTCTACTGAGGGTGACAAAGTAAGTCTTATCTCCCCCGCCTCCCCCCCAAAAAAAAACTGATACAGAACTCAAATAACACCATTCAGGGAAACTTAGACTAAGCATATATTAGCCCTGTTGAAAACCAACCTATATGAATCACATGCAATGTTCTACCCTGCTTCTTCAAGGGTATGTAAAGAAGTATACATGACTTCATATATGACTTAGGGAAAGCATGTTGAGCATCTCTAAGAATGGGAGGATCAAATGGGCTTACAGAGAAGTAATGAGACCAGAATAAGAGAAAAGAACTAGATGAAATTTTGAAAAATTTCATTTTGAAACTGAAGCCAGGAAACAAAGGCAACAAATGAACCATTTCTCACCTCTAGAAAACAAGAACAAAAAAGCAGAAATGTTTATCATAGCCCATCTGAATGAAATAGCAAGAGAATGACCAGTGGGAAGAAACACTGAAGCCTATTTTCCTGGGGAAGGCTGTCTGTGCCAAACAGTCAGAGAGTTTACAAAAGCCCATATATTCTATCACTTAAAAGGTCATTAATTGGCTCAGCCCCTGTAATTCAGGGGTTAGGAAACCAGCTACACACACTGGGGCTGGCAGTTCGAACCTGGCCGGGTTGCCAAACACTAACGACAACTACAACACAAAAACAGCTAAGTGTTGTAGCGGGTGTCTGTAGTCTGAGCTACTTGGGAGGCTGAGGCAAGAGAATCGCTTAAGCCCAAGAGTTTGAGGTTGCTGTGAGCTGTGATGGCACAGCACTCTACCAAGGGTGACATAGTGAGACTCTGTCTCAAAAAAAAATAAATAAATAAAAATAAAAATCAATCAAATACATATATATTTTTTAAAAAGGTCATTTAATCTTTGGGTTTTACGTAAAACTAAGGAACAGCTAAGTTCCTCATTCTCCCACTTTGCCACCAGATCTAAGAAAAATCAACTACTTATAAATCTTAGGGCTCCAAGCCATAAACATTCTGACTTTCTGAAATTTTGAATTTCTCTAGGCATAAAGGACCCTCAGCATAAAGAGGGAGAAGTCGCAAGATCAATCCTAAGTGGTTTACTACCTGACTTAGAAATATCTGTCAAATCACTCCTATTAATATTTTAGTTTATCATTTATGGCTGCACAAAAGATTGTAGAGGAGAAAGGCTGCTGAGGAGAACATCAGGCTAACGGAGACTTCAAGAGAAGTCATCTGGGAGTTAAGAGAATCCAGGCCCCAACAAGGAGACTGCCGAGTGTGAAACATACCTTAACAGGATTGTTTTCTCCAGGTACTTGTTACTTTACTTTTGTGGTTTAAAATCACAGAGACAGAGGCCGTGCCTATGGCTCAAAGGGGTAGGGCGCCAACCCTATATGCTGGAGGTTCAAACCCAGCCCTGGCCAAAAACTGCATTAAAAAAAAAAAAAAATATATATATATATATATACACACACACACACATATATGGAGACAAAGAAGACTGGCCTAGAGGAAAGTATACCACTGAAGAGGCCAAAAAGACAAACAGTTATATTATTATTCACTGCTCAACCATCTGCTAAAGTTTCAGATGCTAGGAATGAGTTTAATTACAGAAAAAGCAAGAGTTCAATTTAAGTTGTTACTTATTGGCTTAAGTGTCACTGAGCCTCAGGTTCCTCTTCTATAAAATGGGGACAAAACACCTACCTCACAAGGTTGTTGTGAAGACTAACTGATATATGTACAATAGAACCCTCTTGTTTGTGGCGGATACATTCTAAGACTAAAACTGTAGATAGTACCAAACCTTAGCTAAGCAATACTGGGGTCTCCTTTTCATGTGAGATTTTATCACACCACTCACTACAATGCACAATTTAAAACTTACAGATTATTTATTTCTGTGATGCTCTATTTATGGTAGTATTTTTGGACTGTGGGTGACTGCAGGTAACTGAAATTGCAGAAAGTCAAACCATGGATGATGGGGGACTACTATACAGCAAGGCTTCCCAACTACCGTTGAAGTTATAGATACACTGAGATAATGATCCCCATAGCCCATAGGGCAGCCAGTGGTGGGATCTTACCCAAATGTGCCACAGAAATATGATCATGCTCCTGTATGTAACATGATAAACAAGGATAAGAATCACAGAGAAGGGCTCGGCGCCTGTGGCTCAAGCGGCTATGGTGCCAGCCACATACACCTAGATGGTGGGTTCAAATCCCCAGCCCGGGCCCGCCAAACAACGATGGCTGCAACCAAAAAATGGCCGGGCGTTGGGGCGGGCACCTGTGGTCCCAGCTTCTTGGGAGGCTGAGGCAGGAGACTTGCTTGAGCCCAGGAGTTGGAGGTTGCTGTGAGCTGTGATGCCATGGCCTTCTACCCAGGGGGACAGCTTGAGGCTCCGTCTCAAAAAAAAAAAAAAAAAGAATCACAGAGAAGGATGCCTAGCACAGTGCTTAATACACAACAGTTACTCAAAGCCTACTTCCCTGCCCAACCCCCAAGAGCCTTAATTTTCTTGACTGTTTAAGTGGAATCTACTGTCTGTCACAAAGATGCATATTCTGAAATTAAAGGAAAGCATATAGCAAAATGCCTAATTCATAAAGGGTGGTAAATGGTTTTTTTTGTTTGTTTTTTAGGTGAAGACAGAGGAGATAGGATAGGTTTTTAAGATTGTGATAACTCCCTGAATCAGGAATTGCTTAGCAGTACAAGGAGAAACAGTACTCCTACTAGTGCCAGTCTGTTGTAATGTCTGGAATTCTAGAACAAGCCAGCTGGATAAGTCCTTAGAGTTACTGACTGGACAGCCCAAGACACTAAAACACAATCTATTCATGTGGGTTTCAAGAGCTATTCTTAAAGTCCTTTAGAAAAAAAATTCTTAGCCACAGGCTGGCTCACGTCTATAATCCCAATACTCTGGGAGGCTGAGGAGAGTGCACTGCCTGAGTTCACTAGTTTGAGAGCAGCCTGCTGGAGTGAGACCTCACCTCTAAAATTAGCTAGGCATTGTAGCAGGCACCTGTAATCCCAGCTACTTGGGAGGCTGAGGCAAGAGAATCGCTTAAGTCCAAGAGTCTGAGGTTGCTGTTGAGCTATGACACCATGACACTCTACCAGGGGCGACAAAGTGAGACTCTTGTCTCAAAAAAAAAAAAAAAAAATCTTATATCCTTTTTCTAAGGAAGTTTCTGAGAAGTCAGTAATCAGTAAAAAAAAAAATGGACATTAGTAAGAAGCGGTCCTATTCTCTGCTAACTCATATCTCAAAAAGTACAGAGGAAAAGAACAGCTGATTCACACAATGTCAGAAAAGTGACAGCTCCTTAAAAAGCCAAGAATTGTTCTATCTGGCTTCATTCATTCCTTCAAGAAAACATTTACTGAGCTGACTAAAGCATATATAAAGAATGCTGGTGAAACAAAAATGACTAAAATTATAGACCCAGCCCTTAAGGAGTCATCAGTTTGGTGGAGTGAGCCTCTGGGGATTAATGCCCAAAGTGATTCCAAGGAGGCCGGAGGACAGGCAGCAGTGTTTAAACTACAATGACCTGTAAAAAGACCAACCAGGTCTTCTTAGCAAGTCAGACACTACATTCTATTTCTTCTGAATGTTTAAACAATGCCCTAATTCCAAATCATTTCAAACTAGCCTGTCTCTCTGAGGACATATGCAGCATATTTGGGAATCAGAACACGGTATCAGCAAGATATAATTTATGCTTTTCTAGAATTTCTCTTCCCACAGTCCTCGCCCACCCTAAATGGCACAGCTTGCTTACTGAGCTTCACTCCCCCTCACAGAACCACAGCTCCTCATAATATGCACAGGCTGTGGCAAGGAGCCAGCGTGCACTTAAAATCAATAGCAATTTGCATCTAACATTATTTCCTCAATTCTGGACTCCAGAATTGTAGCTAAGTTGAGAGGCCTAGCTTCTGAGGCTGAAAAGGTTCTTGGTGCGCACACTAACAAAAAAATTTGATTAATTTGCCAGGTTATTTCTGTTTTAATAGGGGGTCTGGGTAAGAACTCCTAAATGAAATGGCAATGCTCTTGATTAGACCTGTTCAGGAGGTTATTTGCAGTGTTAGGGTAGCTTTTTAACAAGTTATATTCTCTCAGTTTACAAACTGTTAGGAAGACAATTTACCAATAATTATCACTTTGTGAGGCTACATGAATCATTTTAATAAGTCACTCCTAGGAGTGTTATAGAAAAAGATAAAAAGCAATTTGTGCCAGGTGTGGTGGCTGACATCTGGGAGGCTGAGGTGGGTGGACTGCTTGAGCTCAGGAGTTCAAGACCAGCCTGAGCAAGAATGAGACTCCCATCTCTACTAAAAATAGAAAAAACTGGCCAGGCATAGTAGCATAAGCCTGTATCCCAGCTACTTGGGAGGTTGGGGCAAGAGGATTACTTAGGCCCAAGAATTTGAGATTACTGTGAGCTGTGATACCATAGCACTCTTTAAAAAAAAAAAAAAAAGGCAATTTGTTCGGAATGAACCTTAGCCTTTGCTGAACTGCCTGCAAAGTAAAGTAATCATAACCAAATGTAATTTTATACAGTCTGGATGGCAGAACTGCTTTACTTAGAAGTAAGTTCAGCCTTTTAGTAGGATGTCACAAGCAAGACAATTCATGATCCAAGAGGAATCATTAAAAAAAAATCAACCTCAAAAGGATATTTAATGCAATGCACTCTGAGGTATATGCCACAGAACTTTTTTTTTTTTTTTTTTTAGAGATAGTCTCACTTTGTCACTCTCGGTAGAGTGTCACAGTTCATAGCAACCTCCAGCTCTTGAGCTTAGGCGATTCTCTTGCCTCAGCCTCATGAGTAGCTGGGACTACAGGTGCCTGCCACAACACCCAGCTATTTTTTTGCTGCAGTTTGACGGAGGTTGGTTCAAACCCTTGGTATATGGGGCCAGTGCCCTACTCACTGAGCCACAGGCATCGCCCGCCACAGAATTATTTTTAAGATTATTTCATGCTTTCATTTTCAGTAGCTGGAGCAGTGCTAAAAGAACTTTGTGCAATAATGGATATGTTCCACATCTGCAAAAAGCACAGCAACTACTAGCCACATGCGGCAAGGGAGTACTACAAAGATGGCGCCTGTGACTAAGGAGCCCAATTTTAAATTTATTTCACTTTAATTATGGCTATCTTACTGACATCCCAGAGATGGAAGACACATTCTGGACAGGTTGTTCTGAATGATAATTTCCCCAATTGGTTTATTCTGAGAAGTATAAAATGCAAGGTGGAGCTGACCCTTCCCAGCAGGTTCCCACGCTGGCAAAACTTTCAAATCTCCTAGGTTTCTCCTCCAAGCCATTCCCTTTCTTTAATGTTTTACTCAGATCTCCACCCCCCTGGCTCTCTTGGGGGGGGGGGGGGGGGGGGGGGGGGGGGGGGGGGGGGGGGGGGGGGGGGGGGGGGGGGGGGGGGGGGG
>CAUYQV010072348.1:0-10295 GCA_963574575.1 Galagoides demidoff | reverse complement strand
TGTTTGAAAGATACAGCACTGGCTGGGTGCCTGTAGCTCAAGTGGCTAAGGCGCCAGCCACATACACCTAAGGTAGCGGGTTCAAATCCAGCCCGGGCCTGTCAAACAACAATGATGGCTGCAACCAAAAAATAGCCAGGCATTGTGGCAGGCACCTGTGGTCCCAGCTACTTGGGAGGCAGAGGCAGGAGACTCGCTTGAGCCCAGGAGTTGGAGGTTGCGGTAAGCTGTGATGCCACAGCACTCTACCCAGGGCGACAGCTTGAGGTTCTGTCTCAAAAAAAAAAAAAAAAAGAAAGAAAGAAAGAAAGATACAGCACTAATGGTACCCATGGTAAAGGCCCACCACAGTCATCTGTAACTCTCCATGGCTCTGTCTCAGCTCCAACAGTGCTGGCCCTACTCTCCATTGTGGTCTCATTGCATGCCTCAACTGAATTCAAAAAATATTTTGTCCAAACAACACCTCTATAAGACATCTTGTGTAGATCTGTGAGAGATACAGGTTCAGCCTGGAGACAAACAGCGTGTATTTTTTGGCCAAGCCTTTTACTTGCTGAGATCTTACATTATACTCAACAGAAAGTAACATTTTATTTTATTTTATTTTACTTTTGAGACAGAGTGTCACTAAGTTGCCCTTGGCAGAGTGCTATGGCATCATAGCTCACAGCAACCTCAAACTTCTGGGCTCAAGAGATCCTCTTGCCTCACCCTCCTGAGGAGCTAGGACTACAGGCACTTGCCACAACCCTCGGCTGCCCATTATCTTATGTAAGTTTTAAGTATCAAATCTTCTCTTTGGTTGGCCTCTTTCAATTAGCCTGTTCTCCTTAAAAATATGTAATAAAAATCTTCAGCCATTTCCCAATGCAGTTTTCAGCATGAACGTGGCAGTGACATGCACTGTTCCCTGTTGCTATGATTACTTGCAGCTCCTTCACCCGGCTGATGGGAAAAGGCCTCAGATCCTTGTAATTTTAGTGTCCTAATTAACGAAACCTTTGCCTCTGTGGATTTTCTCTTAAAGGTCCTTCCAACCTCTCACTTGACACCTTCATTCAGTGGAATGTTTGGAGCTAGTGGATGGCATATTCTATTACAAACCTTTTACCATCCAACACATATCCTGAGAACAAAGGGAGTCTGTGTGTGGTGTGTATAGAGTATTTGGGACATGCAGGTTACATTTCTAGGGACAGGAGCAGGCTCTGTCTGTACATTTGTGGTGGGTGAGTACTTGGAGGTGTAGGGCAAGAAGGTAGACTCTGTCCTTGGTGAGGTTTTCCACCTAATCTGATGCCCAGCCCCAAACTCTCCCATTCTCTGACACATTTTTACTGTGATTCTCTTTTCCATAAGAAATGTTGGCACTTCCTAGTTTTAGTTTTATCCTAATATGGGATAAGGAGAAGGAATCACAACTAGCCCCCAACTGAAACTCTTCATACTTTAGAACTTAAATGTGGACTGCTGGGATTGCTGTATCTTATGGGAAGGTTACATCTAATTATAAATAATCTGGAAATTTGTCATGGAAATATCTATATACATGCTAGTATTGAAAATGGTAGTTCTCAATTGTATAAGACCCACTATTCCCTTTTAATTTATTTACTCATTTATTTATGTATTTATTTTTTGAGACAACGTCTCACTTTGTTGCCTTTAGTAGAGTACCATGGCATCATAGCTCCCAGCAACCTCAAATTCTTGAGCTCAAGTGATTCTCTTGCCTCAGCCTCGTGAGTAGCTGTGACTACAGGTGCCTACCACAACACCAGGCTATTTTTAGAGGCGGGGTCTCACTCTGGCTCAGGCTGGTCTAGAACCTGTGAGCTCAGGCAATCCACCCGCCTCAGCCTCCCAAATGCTGAGATTACAGGTGTGAGCCACCACTATCCCCTTTTTAGAATAAAACATCCCCTTTACTGAGATGAAATCCATATAATCTACTTACACACAGAAAAAAAAGTTTCTAATTAACATAATATCTTAAGTGTCTTAATATAAAGGAGAAAGGAAGTCACACATGGTGGTAGGCCTGTAGTCCCAACTACTAGGGAGGCTGAGATGGGAAGATCCCTTAAGTCTAGGAATTCAAGTCCAGCAACATAGTGAGACTCTAAGAAAAAGCAAAAACAGGACAGAAGAAAGGAAAAGAAGGGAGATAGGAAGAAGGAAAGAAGGAAGAAAGGAGGGAAGAGAGAGGAAGGAAGGAAAATTAGATTTAGGTAGGGTCTATGTTGAAATAATTATATAGATTTTTTACCCACATCAGTACCCTGCAGGGCATTTTGAAAGTCAGGCAAGACAGTTTCCTTGTTCTATGGAACTGTTCCATGCATGTGTGAGCCTTGGCCCCAGCTCCTAAATGCCAGTGAGCATGCCCTCAATCATCGTGATAACAAAAATCAACCCACAATTCCCAAACCACATCCAAAAGTGATACTACTGCTGTTGAAATCCACTGGTCTGAGTACAAGTGCCCATACATTGGGTTCCTTTGATTGTCCCTTGGTTAAGATTTCCAGGTAACAGAACAAATACACTTGCCATCCTCCCAGGCGGAGTTCTGGGATTTGGCAAGCCTAAACTCAACAAGCACGGGTTTTCTATTTGTACACGGCTATTTTTAGGCCACTAGTTTTAAAATAGAACACCCACCCACACACGCACACGCAGCATATTCACCAGTGGCCTTGACCACATAGAGTGACGAGGTTTTAGTCAGGGCACGGACTGATGGTTATGTAGAGTGAGGTAGACAGAGCATTTATTTTGTGCTATATTTAAACTTTAGGGAGGTGGAAATGATGGGTGTGCTGATGTAGTGAGGTTCCTGAGAAAGACTCGTTGGTCTTGCACCTTGTTTCTTGGTTCGTGCTCATCTCCAGCTTGAATTAATGGAGACTCTGCATTGTAAATATTTTTCCCCTGGCCAGGGCCAGCTGATCACAAAAGTGAAGCCAAACAGGGACCCAAAGGGAACAAGTGTCCTCTCACTGTCATGCCCCTTGATTCACACCCTTAATTAGGCTCTACCCAAATATCATTTACCAGATACTAATAAAGCTACTGAGATCTGGCCAGAAAGTAAAGGGAAAAACAAGTTGTATGTTTGTGGAAACTTCTGTGAGTCACCCTCCAGCACTTACCAGAGGTCAATGTGCTTTGCTGCCAGCATGAGCTAAATTTAAATGGAAGAATTCTAAACAATCTCAGGGAAGAGTTAAACAGCAAAATCCCTCCATACTATGACCTATGATATAAAATTTGCTCCTTTTAAATTATTTACATTGGCTTGGCATCTGTAGCTCAAGTAGCAAAGGCACCAGCCACATACACCAGAGAGCTGGTGGGTTCGAATCCAGCCTGGACCTGCCAAACAACAATGACAACTACAACCAAAAAAAAAAAAAATAGCCAGGCATGGTGGCGGGCGCCTATGGTTCCAGCTACTTGGGAGGCTGAGGCAGAAGAATCGCTTAAGCCCAGGAGTTGGAGGTTGCTGTGAGCTGTGATGCCACAGCACTCTACCCAGGGTGACAGCTTGAGGCTCTGTCTCAAAAAAAAAAAATTATTCACATCCAAGGGCAGCATTTATTAGCTTTATGCCAGCTTGTTTTCTGGATAGTATAGTTCTTAACATGGGCCATTGAGAATAAAAAGGGTTTAGACTGGGCAGGGTGGCTCATGCCTATAATCCTAGCACTCTGGGAAGCTGAGGAGGAAGCATCACTTGAGGTCAGGAGTTCAAGATCAACCTGCGGAAGTGTGAGACCCCCAATCTCTACTAAAACTAAAAAATAAATAAAATAAATAAAGTGGGCTCGAATCAATGGAAGGGAGAGACAAAAATACATTCCAAGGGGGGACACCATTCATTCACGAATGCATTCATAACATTCCTACCCAGCTTTAATTCAGTTATATTATGTTGCATGTGCCCCCAGCTTGCTTGCCACTTCTGACATTTTGAGATACTCACTTAATTAAACAATGACTCTGGTGAAAGACAACATCCCCCATAGCCCCAGCCTATACCTGTGCAGTGAAATGTGATTGGCAAAGAACCACATCACACTTAAGAGATCCCACTTGAAATGTGTAAACCTCCTGTAGGCCCTCATGTTGCTGGCAATCACACTGTATTTTCTCGATCTTTTTATTCTCCCACTCTCCTGGGTGACTATTCCATGTCTTCTCTGTCCTCAAATCTCAGATACCTACTCACCACCCATCTTCATTCTAATGGCCTTGCTTCCTATTTCACAGAGAAAATAGAATGAATCAGAAGAGAGCTCCCACAAACACCCACCAGCTACATCAGCGCCCACATTCTGGGCTTCTCTCCTGTGACTGCAGATGAGTAATCTGTGCCCCTGGAAAAGGCCATGCTCTCCTTGTGGACTAGGCACCCCCTACTCAAGACTGACTCCAGCAATTCTCCTCTCTCCTGCATCAGTTCATTCTGTTCCCCTGCATCTTTTCCATCAACCTAGGAACACTGTTTCTCTCATTTTAGAAAAATCCTCTAGAGTTGAGTGAGATGGCTCGTGCCTATAATCCTAACACTCTGGGAGGCTGAGATGGGTGGAGCCCTTGATTTCAGGAGTTTGAGACCAGCCTAAGCAAGACCTTGTCTCTACTAAGAAAAATAGAAAGGTTAGCCAGGTATTGTGACAAGCACCTGTAGTCTCAGCTATTTGGGAGACTGAGCCAGGAGAATTGCTTGAGCTCAGGAGTTCAAAGTTGCTGTGCACTAGGTTGACACCATGGCACTCCAGCTTCGGCAACAGAGTGAGACTCTGTCTCAAAAAAAAGAAAGAAAGAAAGAAAAAGAAAAAGAATAAAGAAAGAAAAAAAAATCCTCTGTTGACCCCACTTCCTCTACCAGCTACTACCCCCATTTCTTTTTTCCTTCCTAGGGATTATCTATATTCACCTTCTCAAATATCCCTCTTCCCCCTTTTCTCATAAACCTAACAGTCAGGTATTTATCCAATCCGTTTCAATCAAGTTGCTCTTATCAAGGTCACCCGTTGCCATATCCAGTGGCCAATCTCCATCTTACTTGATCAATTAGTAGAATAGGATCACTCATTCCCCCTGAACCAGTTCCCATGTGGATTTTAGCAGCACTTACTTAGAATTCCCCCTGCCTCTCTGGCTTCTCCTTCTCAGTCTTCTGTGTTGGGTCCTTGTCATCACTCTGACCTCCAGAACTTGGAGTATTCCAAGATTCAGTCCTTGGACCTCTTTTCCTTCCTGTCTTCACTCACTCATTTGGCAATCTCATCTAGTCTCATGGTTTTAAATAAACTTAAATGCTCTGTCTGCCTCACTCTCCATAACCATCAGTTCATGCCTAGCAGAGCCACTCCCTCACCAAAGCCTCATCTCTGTGTGGTTGGGGACCTTGGTGAATATGGTGTGTGTGCTATTTTAAAACTAGTGGCCTAAAAATAGTTGTGTACAAATAGAAAACACATTTGTTGAGTTCAGTCTCGCCCAACCCCAATCTTAACTACCATCTTGTATGTGCTGGGTCTGGCTAGCATTTCTCCCCTGAACTCCAGATTGCCACATTCAGTGGCCTCCTTAACATTTCCACCTGGATGGCCAAGCACAGTGGCTCACACATGTAATTCTAGCACTCTGGGAGCCCGAGGTGGGTGGATCACCTGAGCTCAGGAGTTAGAGACCAGCCTGAGCAAGAGAGGGACCCCATCTCTACTAAAAATAGAAAAACTGAGGGAAGTGAATTTTGGGGTTGCCATGAGCTATGGCATCACAGCACTCTACCCAGGGTGACAGAGTAAGACTCTGTCTCGAAAAAAAATTTTTTTCCCCACCTGAGTGAGTAATAAACATATCAAATTTAAAAAGTCCAAAACTAAACTCCTGATTTCTTCTTGCCACTGCCAAACCCTGTTCCTTTCCTACTCTCCCCTTGGTGCAAAGGCCAAAACCTTGAAGTCATCCTGGATGCTTCTTTTCCTCCCACATCCCACATCTGATCTAACAGTGAATCTGTCAGCTTATGCTTCAATGTATGTCCAGAATCTGACTACTCAGCACTTCCACTACTACCACTGCTATCTCACACCTAATTTTTTTTTTTTTTTTTTTTTTTGAGACAGAGTCTCAGCCTGGTGTCAAACCTGTGAGCTCAGGCAATCCACCTGCTTCAATCTCCCAGAGTGCTAGGACAGGTGTGATCCACCATGCCCAGCTTCTCACACCAAATTATCATAGGAGCCTCTCAACCAGCCTCCCAGCTTCCATCTTTGACATCATTCCTATGCTTCTCAACACAGAAGCCTGAGTGATGCTCGTAAAACATAAATCAGAGAGGTCCATTCTGCTGCTCAAAAGCCCTCTGGGGATATTTTAGTAAAAGTTCAACTTCAAAATCTCCTTTAAAGCCCACGTGCTCTGCATACTGCCTGTCCCCTCCCAACCTCATCCCCTTGTTCCTTCTGGCTTGCCTGGTCCAGGATTAGCAGCAGGTCCCCCTTCCTTGCTGTTCCTTGAACATTCCAGACACCTCAGGACCGTTGGACTGGCTGTTCCCGAGATGATGGTGATCTTCCCGCTGGCCATGACTCACTCACTCCTTCCCTCAAACACCACCTGCTCGGCCAGTTCTTCCCTGTTTGCCTTCTCAAACTGCAGCTTCCAAGTGCTCCTTTCCCCCTTCCGGCTTCACTTTTTCTCCTTGCTACCTATTAGAGCATATGCTTATTTGACCTCTTTCTCCCTCTCTTTCTCTTTTTTCTTTTCTGGCCTATATCTGCCAACCCAAATGTGAACTCCACAAGCATTTGGGTTTTTGTCAGCTCTTTTCATTGCTGTATCCTGGCATCCAGAAGAGCACCTACATATATGTAGTATCAATAAAGATTTATTGAGTGTATCAATGCCTACTGTATGCAAAGCATCATCTTTTTTTCTTTTTCTTTTCTTTTTTTCTGAGACAGAGTCTCAAGCTGTTGCCCTGTGTAGAGTGCCATAGTGTCATAGCTCACAGCAACCTCCAATTCTTGGGGTCAAGCAATCCTTTGCATCAGTTTTTCTATTTTAGTAGAGACGGGGTCTCACTTTTGCTTAGGCTGGTCTCAAACCTGTGAACTCAAGCAATCCACCTGCCTTGGGCTCCCAGAGTGCTAGGATTACAGGCATGAGCCACTGAGCCCAGCCACAAAGCATCATCTTTAGATGCTAGTGAAACAGAGAGGAATAAAGTTAACTCAACACTCTCTTCTTCACATTCCACATCTATGAAATGAGAATAATAATATACTCCCACGGAATTATTAAGAGGATTAAATAACAAAATACTTACATAGCAATTGGAATAGCACGGGAAAGTGCTATGTTCAGTAAGTAAAATAAAGATACATAGATAGATTTTTAAAAATCCCTGTCCTCCAGAAGCTCATATATAGTAGAAAGTAACCTACAGCTACAAAGGTACAGAGCAGGCAGGGGTAGAAAGGAAGACAGGAAGGGCCAGCTTACTCTTTAGTGAAAGAGGTCTTTACAGAGAAGCTGGTATTCAGGTCTGGCACAGTGGCTCATGCCTGTAATCCTAGCAATCTGGGAGGCTGAAACAGGAGGATCACTTGAGCTTACAAATTCTAGATCACCCTCAGCAAGAGCAAGACCCCATCTCTACTAAAAATAGAAAAAAGAATAGCCAGGCATTGTGGTGGGAGCCTGTAGTCCCAGCTACTTGGGAGGCTGAGGCAAGAGAATCGTTTAAGCCCAAGAGTTAGAGGTTGCTGTGAGCTGTGACAGCACAGCACTCTACTAAGGGTGACATAGTGAGACTCTGTCTCAAAAAAGAAGCTGGTATTTAATGTTACTCTTGGAGAGTGAGGAGGTATTTACTAGGCCAAGAAGAAGGGCATTCCAGGCTGAGGACATAGAACAAATGTTTGAATCAGGAGGTTCAGAGTTAAGAATAAATGTGTTCTCCCACCTTCCAGGAAGTGATGACCCAGAGTTAACTCAATAAATCCAGCCTGTTTTTCTTACTTATGCTTTAATTTCCCTATTATGTAAGGGGAGGTGCTGGTAACACTGAATATTGAATTGTAATCATTTCACTGTGTAGGAAAGAAAGTTTTAGAGAATGTTAGACCCAGGGAAGTGTTTATCCCGATCCATTTGATGCACATGGTGAAAGGAAATTGCTAGCTCTAATTCACCTTAGTTTTTCTTTTTCTTTTTTTTTTTTTTTTGAGATGGTCTCATTCTGTTACCCAGTCAAGAGTGCCATGGCCTTACCTTAGCTAACAGCAACCTCAAACTCTTGGGCTCAAGCAATCATCCTGCTTCAGCCTTCCAAGGAGCTGTGACTACAGGTTCTTGCTACAATGCTTGGCTAATTTTTCTATTTTTAGTAACCTACAGCTACAAAGGTACAGAGCAGGCAGGGGTAGCAAGGAAGATAGGGGTCTCACTTTTGCTCAGGCTGGTTTTGAACTCCTGAGCTCAAATGATCCTCCTGCCTTGGCCTCCCAAAGTGGTAGGATTATAGGCTTGAGCCACTGAACCTGGCCTCTTAATATTCTTGAATTTTAATTAACAACATGTTTTATGTATTGTTATCTGGTCAGAAATATTAGGTAGCAACAACTATTTTAAAAATTAAAGCAACCTTAAATCTGAGCAACACAGCAAGACCCTGTCTCTTAAAAAAAAAAAAGTAGAAAAGTTACCTCAGCATGGTGGCATGCCGTACTACTAGTCCTAGCTACTTGAAAGGCTGGGGCAGGAGGACTGCTAAGCCTAGGAATTTAAGGTTGCAGTGAGTTATGGTAATAACACTAGCCCAGCAACAGAGCAAGCCCCTGTCTCAAAAAAAAAAAAATTTTTTTTTAAAACAACCCTAATGTCTATTGAAATATTTTCTAAAAGACTTTTTTTTTCTACATTAGAAAATATTGGCCAGGTGCAGTGACTCATGCCTGTAATCCTAGCATTCTGGAAGGTTGAGGCAGGTGGATCGCCTGAGCTCAGGAGTTTGAGACCAGCCTGAGCAAGAACAAGACCCCATCTCTACTAAAAATAGAAAAATTATCCAGGCATTGTGGTAGGTGCCTGTAGTCCCAGCTACTAAGGAGGCTGAGTCAAGAGGATTGCTTGAACCCAAGAGTTTGAGATGGCTGTGAGGTATGATGCCATGGCAATCTACCCAGGATGACAGAGTGAGACTCTTTCTCAAAATAATAATAATAATAATAATTTAAAAGTAGAATACTGTCCAAATAAATGACCGAGAGCTGACACAGCAGCTCCACCATTACCAGGTACCCAGGCTCCCTCCATCTTGTTGCTCTCTCATCCTCAATGCATGGTTTCACCCCATGGTTCAAGATAACATCTTACTCTCCAGCCTTCACATACATTTTTGAACCAGCAGGAATAAGAGATGAGGGAAAGCAGGCCTTTCCTTATAAGGACACTTACTGAATGTTGCACATACCCTGTCAGCTTGCGTCCCATAGACCAGAACTTGTTCATACAGCCACATTTAGCCTCACAGGAAGCCTGGAAGTATAGTCCTTATTCTTGGTGGCTTTGTGCCCAGTAAAAAATAAAATGTCTTATTCCTAAGGAAAAAGAAAAGAAATGATAGAGAACAATACCTGCCACAGCTTCAGTTTCAGTTAAGATTATGTAACAGAAAGAATCAAAGTCTCAATAATCCATTAGCTCTACATCCATCTCTATCAGAACCAGAAATACACATGCTAATGATTAAGACTTTCTTCCTCCTACTCTGATCCTGGATGGGTAGTTTTGCCAATATGTTTCTGTATCTAGGAATTGAGGACCAGTCAATATTTTTTTAACTGATACTTTTGCATATTAATATATACATATACACATATGTTCAATCAGATTATTGACATTTTAGCTGGCTTAAGAGTCAGGCTGTCTCAGAAATGTTTGTGTTTTTCTGTTCTGATCCTACAGTTCATTCTGAGAGGGCAATCTTATTTCTTCATAACCAAGTCCTTGGAAATCCATGATGCCAAAGAATTTTAGTAACCAGCAGGATGCAGAAAATGCTTTCAAAGAATTCATCAAATCCTAAGGCACAGATTTTTACACTACCGGAATATAAAACATATTTCTTTTTTTTTTTTTGAGACAGAGCCTCAAGCTATCCCCCTGGGTAGCGTGCCATGGCATCACAGCTCATAGCAACCTCCAACTCCTGGGCTCAAGCGAGTCTCCTGCCTCCGCCTCCCAAGTAGCTGGGACCACAGGCGCCC